>PJEM01007796.1:25954-90784 GCA_004023845.1 Helogale parvula | reverse complement strand
GTTCCTCTACTTCAGTGATCCTTCGTCTGCCCCCACACACCGGCCCTCACAAAGGCCCGCCCTGGGCAGATGGCTTGCAGCCCCTCGGCCCCTCTTCCCCGTCCAGTCACCTTGTGTGCGTCCTTCGTGATTCTCACCACAACCTTCAGTCACTTTATTTGATAAGCAGTTCAATGATCTCATGAAAATATACGCAACAAATGTAAATCCCAGTTCCTAACAATATCAATTGGCACAGAGCAGATACTCAGTAAAGATTTGTTGGTTGAATAAATAAAACGTTAACTTCAAGTCTTAATGCAAAATAATATTCTCAATCCAATCCTTAAAAAACATTTTTTTAATGTTTGTTTATTTTTTGAGAGAGAGAGACAGCATGAGTGGGGCAGGGGCAAAGAGAGAAGGAGACACAGAATCCGAAGCAGGTTCCAGGATCTGAGCATCAGCACAGAGCCCAATGCGGGGCTCGAACTCACAAACTGTGAGACCATGACCTGAGCCGAAGTCTGATGCTCAACCGATTGAGCCTCCCAGGCGCCCCTGAACCCAATCTTTAAAATCAATAATGCTTCCTTGGTCACAAATATTTCCGTTAAAAGTACAAAACAGCGCTCTACACCATTCCTCTGGTGAGGGTGCTTGCCTCCCCCAGTGGCACCCACCATCACCCCCCACGGGAAGGGGGTCAGCCGCTCTTCTCTTCGTGCTGACAGCGGGCACCGTGCTGCCGCCCCAGTGGGCAGTTCTTCAAATCTGGAGCAAGGACTACAAGAGACAGTGCGCCATTCACAGAGTGCAGGAGCCCTGAGCCGCCAGAGCGCCCACAGCTCACACGCTTCGAGGTCGGTCTCCGAAATCTCCAGAAGACAATTAGCATCCCTGTTGCACACTCTATTTTTGAAGTCTGGCTACGGCGTCTATCATTCCTTCAAGTGCTAAAATCTCACGGCTGAACTCTGGTTTCTCTTCAGATCGCACAAATCTTTCGCCTTTTACTAAAATCTCACGGCTGAGCACAACGGGAACGAAGCGGTCACTCATCTTCCAGATGAGATGCTGCCCGCGCCCGCTGGCCGGCCGGCGCACGCAGGCCAGCCTCATGAAAGGGTGGAAGGGGGACATTTTTTTAAAAAGGTGTGGCTCTAGCTTGACCTCCGGCCACTGTTCCTCAGTCTGCACTGCGGCTGCAGGGAGCTCCCCAGCACAGTCCCTGAACACTCCAGGACCTGCTCCTCTTTGCGAAGGCCTCGTCCTCCCTTCCCCGCACTCCCCACCCCTGTAAGAACTAGCTCTCCCCTGGGAAACCTTCACAGACTCCCTCTGACACTTACTTGGTCTTCCTCTGCTTTCAGAGACCACTGAGCACCTCATTATCGCACGGCACCTCATCTTAGTCGTCTAGCTTCTTCCGTGGACTCTTCTAGTCTTCACCCACATCCTTCTAGTCTGCACACCTTACGGGGCTTCAAAAGACCACGAGGGCAGGGTTCAGTCGGCACTCAACACCTATTTGTAAGCTAGGCTCTCTAAACACGAAGCCGGGATTCCCGAAGCAGGATATTCTAAAATATGAGACCCTCTACCTGAGGTACCCACCATCGTGCAAAAATTCACTGGTCTCTTAAGCGCAGGTCCAAATGACACGTTAGGTTAAACTGACCACACGCTCTGAACGACAGCTCGCTCTACCTCAGCAGAGCCGGTAACTCTCCCTCCGGATCCAACCAAGCTCCCTGTGCTTCACTCCATCTAGAAATCTCTCCTTGCCTGACACCAAAGCTCCCTTTCTGATGAGTGTAACTGTTAGCTGATCAGTCCTTCCTTTTCCCAAGTCCAATGCACTACTCCTCCCGATGCCTGCCACCTTCCTTTCTTTCCCCATTAAGTTCCAGTAACAGTTTTGTCCAAACTACGCAGAAGCTAATATAAAACAACCTTCCTCAAACCTCCACTGTTACTTTTCTAAGAGAAAATGGAAAACAGACCCAGAAAAAGTCAATCTTCTGTTGAAAATGATGATGTGGCTACAAAATAACTTAAACCCAACAAAAGCTCCTTCCTAGTCGCTCCTGAAGGAAGACCAACCATCCTTATCTCCTCTTCCCACCATGTCTTGGGGAAAGCAGCCCCCACACCCGTCGCACCTGCTGGTCCTCCAGCTAGAAAGCTCCCTGAGGGTAGGGACTAGAACCACAGTATCCCTAGAGCCTGGTATGTGGTAGCTGTACAAGTGACCCCAAATAGTACCTGGTGAAAGAACCAACAGGGGATGGAAGTTGGGTTATCCAAAAATCCACAAGGTCAAAGGCTTGCCAAGGTGCGCCCTGCTGGGTAAGAAAGTACAAAAAGCCTTGCAGCTCGGGAGACACTGGCGACTAGGCAGGATGCAGAGGCTTTCCACCCAAACTCTGCTCCCGCTGGGCTCACAGGAAGGGAGTCAACCCCAAGTGCAACTCATCCCTCCGGCTGATAAGCGTGCACCGGGCCTGGGACCCCGTTCTGCCAACAGATGGAACAGAAGGAACAGAACAGGATGACATCCCTGACTCTCGGCGAGAAAGTGAGTAAGAAGGAAGAGCAGGGACGAGAAATGGCAGAAGAGCACGTGGGTCACGACGGCAGGGGCTACCGCTTATGAGCCGCATCAGGCGCCAGGCTCGGCGCTTCACGCTTTACACGCACGGACCCGGTGGATCCAAGACAGAGGCAGAAACTCTTATCATCTGCATTTTAACCGGAATGAAACTGCAGCCCAGCGCGGTGGTACCACTTGCCCGGGGCACACAGCTAGGAAGGAGCAGCAGGGTGACCTGAACCCGGGTCTGACTCCAGAGCACCCCATTCTTTAAGTCGCAGGACCTACTCTGCCCTCCAGACTCTCAAATGGGACTGAGGGAGGAGTCCTTCATTCACCCACTTAACGAAGACCTACTGGACACCTGTGAGGTGTGTGCCAAGGTCTGTGCCAGCAGTGCCGGGGCGCGGAGGAAGGCACCGGACTGACAGGGTCGGGGGACAGAACGCAACGTCAATCACGAGACGGCGACGCTGGCAGCCGCGGGAGGGATGAGGGACGAGGGTGCGGCGGAGGGAGGGAAGGCGCGGAGTGGGAGGAGCGAGGGCCCGGGGACGCGGCCGCCGGCCAGCGGGGCCGAGGACCCGTGGGCGCCTACGGCTCCCTCGGCGGACGGCTGGCTTCTGCCGGACCGGCCTGGCGCCTCGAGTGTTGTGGCATTCGGGCTCGGCCACCCGCCGGGGGCGACGCGGGGGCCGGGAACGGGGGCGAGACGGGCAATGCGACCCTGAGGCGCCGAGGCGAGGGGAGGGCGGCCTGGGGGAGGTGTGAGCGGCGGCGGGGAGGCCGAGGAAGGGGCGCGGGCCGGGCGGCGGGGGGCAGCGGGGCCCACGGCGGCGTCGCCGGACTCACCTCCCGCGGCTGCCCCTCCGGACTCCTCAGTCCGGCTCGGCCGGAGGAGGCGGGGACGGAGTCTGGCCGCGGGGGCTGCCGGGAGCCCGTTCCCTGGGCAACCGGGCAGACACCGCCGAGCGACAGCCGGAAGCCAGAGCGGCGGAGCCACAAGTGGCAGCCTCCCAGCTGAGCGCGGCGGAAGAGACGTCAGCGCGCTTCCGGTGGGCGTGGGCGGGGCTCCAGGCTCCTTCCCGGGATATCTGCGGACCCATGGCAGGTGCGTGCGACGGGCCAGCTCCCCGGGGCAGGGAGGGTGTGAGAGTGGCGGCTTGGCGGGCGGGCTGGGCCGGAGGCCGGGGGCTTCTCGCTTGCATGGGGGTCCCTGCCTTGGCCCATCCCAGCCCGCTGGCCGCGCGCAGGCTCGGCGGTCGGCCCAGGAGCCCGTCAGTTTTGCTGAGCCTCAGTTTACTCACGCTCCTTGATGTATGCAAAGGAGTGTCCGCAGGTCCAGATACCAACTTCTAATTGTCATTATAAACTAGCATTAGCGGAGCACATCGGGTGCCAAGCCGTGCGTGCTCAGCTGCTCCAGAACCTTCCCCTGAATTCCCTACCTACCTACCACAGAGCTTTTTTGCTTGTAGTAAAAGCTGTCATTCAGCGAGTGCTCACTATGTGCCAAGTAGTGTCCTCAGTCTTTTACGTGGGTCCCCTCATTTGAGCCTTCCAGCGATCCCATGTAGTAACTGAACAGATTGGGAGCTGAGGCCGTGGAGGATGAGGTACCCACTCCGCTTTATCCGTCTCTGCTCTGTGCTCTGACTCTGATTGCTGGTCTCTTTCCCCACTAGCCTGAGTTTCTTGAAGTTAGAACTATGTTTTCAGTTCCTAAATATGTGCTGGGTGTGGAGCAGAGAATGAGTCAGATGTCCTTGCCCTCGAAGAGCCCCTACTGGAGAAGAGACAGCCTTAGCAGATTATAGTACAGGTAGTAAAAACCATTTCCCCATTTAACACCTACTATATGCCGAGGTTCGGAGAGGGAACAAGACACAATCACTATCCAGTGTACTTACAGTCTATGGATGTCACAAAAGCAGATATTCCACACTAGTGAGGGCCGGTGATAACTGAAAAATAGGTTGTTTTCAGACATCTCGTGCAATGACTCCTGGAGTCAACCCAACCTGGCGGATCCAGGAAGATTTCTTTGTGGAAGGAGTGACTTTCTGGAAACCGAAATCAGATCACATCACTTTCCTAGTCAAAGCTGATTGCTTACTTTTCATTGCCTTGGAATACATCTAAACTAAGTTGGTCGGAAAAGTTCCTGTTGCTTGACGGCCTCCTCACCTACCCACTCCTCCCACGCCATGGCATTCTAGGTGATGTGGGTCATCAGCGCAGCAGTCAAGAAAGAATCTTGAGATGTTGCATGATGCAATTGAGTAGGTTTGTTAAGTAACATGGGGACAGGCCCGGGGGCAGAAAGGGCTGCACTTTTTGCTCTTTGAAGCTGGTAGTAATAGGCTTACTGGTCAGGGGGAAGGAAACATGCAGGGGGTATTTTGTCATAAGTGTTTCTTTGAACTTTTGCTCATAAAACTGCTTTCACAAGATTTCTCTGGCGTTCTTACTCAGTTCAATACTAACTATTGGTGAGATTTACAGGCAGTCATGAGAACCTTTAAGAATGTAGCAGCCAGAATGTATTTGATCCTTGTTGGAATTATGCAGACTACAGGTTAGCCTTCTGGGCTAAAGGTGAACATTTTTCTGCCGGTGTCCCTCATCGCAGCCACCCTGCCTTCTCAGTTTTTCAGACTCCTCAAGCTCTTTCTTGCATAGGACCCATGCTGTTGACCTCTCATCATTCAGATCCCAGCCCAAATGACCCTTCCTCGAGGGTTCACCCTAACACAGATCCCATTTTCTTTCCTGTTTTTATTTTTAGTTTATTTATATTGAGAGAGAGAACAAGCAGGGAAGAGGCAGAGAGAAGGAGAGACAGAGTCCCAGGCAGGCTCCGTTCCATCAGTGCAGAGCCCGATGTGGGGCTTGAACTGTGAGATCATGACCTGAACTGAGATCAAGAAGTGGTTGCACCACGCCCTTTTCCGTGCGGCACTCACCCCGGTCTAACTGATCACAGCCATCCAGTGGTCTATTATCCACTTCCTGTTTGGAAAGAAAGTTCCATGAAAATAGTCCTGGTAGGTCTCGTTCGGTCAGTTCATCCCCCGTACCTGGCATGTTGTGGGTGCTCGCTAATGTTGGTTAGTTGTAAAAGCAAAGAATGAAAGAAAAACCAATATGATATTTAAATAAGCAGAACAGCTCAGGTCAGGATCTCACAGTTCGTGAGTTGGAGCCTCACATCAGGCTCCATACTGGGCATGGAGCCTGCTTAAGATTCTCTTTCTCTCTCTCTCTCTCAAAAAAAAAAAAAAGAAGAAGAAGAAGAAGAAGAAGAAGAAGAAGAAGAAAAAGACGAACAAGGAAGAAAATTAAATAAGCAGAGCAGTAAGGGATCGTGGGAGTTAGCCAAGTAGGGACACACACGGACAGGAAAAATATTCTAGATCAGAGTCAGAACTTGTGCTGAGCCGTAGCTAGCACTAAGGCAGAGCCAGCAGGGAGAAGTCAGAGAAGAGGTTAACAGGACTTGCCTAACAGGCTGTGATATTGTGGTTTATAATAAGTAAATACTTGGCTTTGTCCTGTTCTTGGCAAGGAGCAAGTGTGAGAGTGATCAGTGTGTCTTTTGTTACCTTAATCACCCGACTCATGGGAAGACTCATGGGAAGCCCCCAGTAACCTTTGGTTGGAGGCTTGCCCCAGCCCCACCCTGTGAACCTGGCCTGTGGTTACAAGGTTCGAACTTTGAGTCCCATCTCCCTCCCCTCCCCCCCCCCCTCCCCGGGAGAAGGGCTGGAGGTGGAATCAATTGGCAATGGCCAATGCTTTACTCAACCATTCCTTTGTAATGGTGCCTCCATAAAAGCCCAGGTGGATGGGATTTGGGGAACTCCAGGTTGGCGAACAGGCGGGAGATTCGGGGAGGGAGTGCGCTCAGAGAGCTTGGAAACGCCACACCCCCTTCCACGTACGTTGCCCTGTTCATCTCCCATCTGGCTGTTTCTGATGGAAGAAAATAGATATATAAATTTGCTCTCCCACTAAGACCATAAATGTGTTACCATTAAACAGAGCAAAGAGCACTTTTATTTAAGTTAAAAAAACAACAACAACAACAATTTATTCAGCCATAGCAGAGGAATTTCAGTTTGGGACAGGCCATCTATGGTGAACTACAGGCAAGGTCAAAGAGACAAAGAGAAGGTCAGCTTTCCTTAGGCTTGAGGAGGAAGTTGAGGAGAGTGGTAACCAAAAGTTTATTGGAGACGCAGAGCTGGGAGGCGCAGCGTCTGCGGATGGTTTTGCTATTTTGGCTGCGGGCGGTGGGTAGTGCCCCTCTAGGCCCGGAGGGATCTTCCCTCCTTGCCTAAAAGCTGGAGACAAAATTCCAATGTGAAATATGCCCTCCCTTGTTGAGATCATTCTTTTTTTTTTTTTTAATTTATTTTTGAGACAGAGAGAGACAGAGCATGAGCGAGCAGGGGCAGAGATAAAGGGAGATGCAGAGTCAGAAGCAGGCTCCAGGCTCTGAGCTGTCAGCACAGAACCTGACATGGGACTGGAACCCATGAATGTGAGATCATGACCTGAGCTGAAGTCAGAGGCTTAGCTGACTGAGCCCCCCAGGCGCCCCGGGATCCTTCTTACCTTTCTTACTGCTGTGGGCTGTGCAGGCTGCAGCAAGCGGTACCTCTGTGAGCGCCACCTCCTCAGGGCCTCCTGACTCCATTTTAAATGAGGTTTCCTGGGGCACCTGAGGGGCAGTCAGTGTGTCTCTAGATCTAGGGGTCATGGGTTCAAGTCCCCCCCCACATTGGGTGTAGAGCTTACTTAAAGAATCTTATCACTAAATGTGGTTTCCTTTATTTTCACATTTCCTCCTTTTGATCAAGATCTTTGCTCAAAAGGATTACTTATCGAGAAAGGTTTTCCCAGGTGCCTGGATGGTTCAGTCAATTAAACATCCAACTCTTTTTTTTTTAATTGTCTTTTAAATTTATTTTTATTTATTTATTTTTAATTGTTTATTGTTGAGAGAGAAAGAGAGAGACAGAGTATGAGTTGGGGAAGGGCAGAGAGAGAGGGAGACACAGAGTCCGAAACAGGCTCCAGGCTCTGAGCTGTCAGCAACAGAGCCTGATGGGGTGGGGGCTCAAACCCTTGAACTGTGAGATCACAACCTGAGCTGAAGTCAGACGCTTAACTGACTAAGCCACCAGGTGTCCATAAACATCCAATTCTTGACTTCCGCTCAGGTCACTACCCTAGGGTTGTGGGATCCAGCCCCAGGTCAGGCTCTGTGCTGACCTTAGATCCGGCTTGAGGTTCTCTCTTCCTCTGCCTCTCCCCCACTCTCAAACATACTATCAAATATAAATAAATTTAAAAAATAAAAAATAAAATAAAATGACTATTGGTAGTACCTTTGGCCAAGATAGAGAGCCTCTGCGAATTTTGCCAATTACATCCTAACGATGCCAGTTCTGCTGGCCCCGTGGACTGCGAGTGGTCAGCGCAGTGACAGTGTCGTCAGGCCAGGCAGATGGCACACACTGGTCACATCACCCGGCCAGTGACATGAGTTCCCTAGTCACTCTGAACTTCAAGGTGGTTCTCCAGGTAGGGGTGATCTGTTGGTACAGAATTTTAGCTGCAGGAGCGCTTGGGGGGCTCCATCAGTTAAGCATCAGACTTCAGCTCAGGTCATGATCTCACAGTTCGTGGGTTCGAGCCCCGCATCAGACTCTGTGCTGACAGCTCCAAGCATTGATTTACGGGGGTCATTTTATCAGCAGACCAATGATGGCACGCATGTGCGGCGGGTCCGAAGTGGGAATTTTCATCTCCGGCAAGACTGGATTGCTCTTCGGCGCAAACTAGAGTTTTCTCTTTGTATCCAACCAACAGTTATTAGATTTGCAATCTGTCTTTCCTTTCCTGGGACCAGTTGGTGGGCATCTCCAGCCAATTTCTCTGGATTGTCGTTTGGGGGAACAGGCCTCTGGCTCACGACAGGGGTGTGGTTGTTGGTTTCTCTGGGAGCAGCGTCCTGGGCTGGAGCAGCAGCTCGGTAGTTCCCTTCAGCCTCCGGAGTCCCACTGCCAGTGCTCAGGGACAGTCGGCTCCGCCAGGGCCGCTGGTGGGAAGATGGCACCCAGTACATTTTGGATGGAAGCTCCATTTTAAGTCTCCTTCCTGCTGAAAGTAGGAGAACAGGAAAGCCGCGTATTTTCCGTAACATTACACAACTGAGCCGCTCCAAAGGCGCACCTGCTGCCGGCATCCGTGTAAGTGGTTGTGCCCTCGGCTAGCATGCGGGCCATGGGGGGCGGGGGGCAGCTCGGCTCCCTGAGGTGAAGTAGCCAAGGCAAAGGTACTGTTCCGTTACTTCAAACGGAGTTGCAGTTCCATGTCCAGAAAATCCTGCTACGTCTGCCTCCCAAATGAAAACAGTCCGTGAACCATGAGAAGTCAGTGTCATCCAGAGTTTTCTTTCTTTTTTTTTTAAATTTTTTTAATGTTTATTTTTGAGAGGGAGAGAGAGACAGAGTGCAAGCAGGGGAGGGGTAGAGAGAGGGGGAGACACAGAATCCAAAGCATCCAAAGCAGGCTCCACGCTCTGAGCTGTCAGCACAGAGCCCAACACGGGGCTCGAACCCACAAACCGTGAAATCACAACCTGAGTCGAAGTCGGATGCTTAACTGACTGAGCCACCGAGGTGCCCCCAGCGTTTTCTGTAAGTCATCACGGAAGGCAGTCAGGAGGAGGTGATCTGTTAGAGTCAGGCATGAGCAGGGAGGAGTTCTGGGAGGAGGAGTTAGGAAGAGGATCTCATAGGGGCAGACGACTGGCCCAAGGGTGGTGGTTGAACAGGGGCCTCCACTGCACCGGACACAGGGACGGCGACTGGAGTCCCAAGACTGTCTCCTCACTGGCCTGACCCAAAAGGGTCGTGATGGGATTGGCTCTGTGGCAAGGGGCATGGCCTGGTGTTACAAGGCCTGTTGGCTGGAATGCCCTGCTGAGTCGATGGTGGTCCCTGTGTTTGGGGTGAGCACCCCAAAGGAGTTCCCTTCCTTTTCATGTATAAATGGGAAAAAGGAAAGTTGGTAATTGGGATGTCCAAGAGCAGGATATTTATTGAGCTTTCTTTTAAGGTATTGAAAGCTAAGTCATCCCGGGGTGCCTGGGTGGCTCATTTGGTTAAGTGACTTCAGCTCAGGTCATGATCTTGCAGTTCATGAGTTCGAGCCCCACATTGGGCTCTGTGCTGACAGCTCAGAGCCTGGAGCTGCTTCAGATTCTGTGTCTCGCCCTCTCTCTGACCCTCCTTGCTTGTGCTCTTTCTCTCTCAAATAAATAAACATTTAAAAAAGCGAAGTCATCCTGACCTTCACAAATAATGGGGTCAGAGATCCAGTTCTAATAATCGCCAGCCAACCTGAGAGAACCCTTAACTGACAGTTAGTTTTAGGTTTTGGGGAGCTCAGAATGCAGAGGAGCCATCTAAATCCCAGCGTGGGCCTTGTTCTGAGATCGGGCGCCCTGAACACTGACCCTGAGTTTGAGCAGATGGCGATCCTCCCTGAAGACGGCTCGGAAGCTGACAGGTGGGCGCTGTCCTCCTGTGGGGAGGGGGGAAGGGGAGAGAAGCACGTCCTGTGGACCCTGTACCGCGGCGGCGCCTCCAGAAAACCTCGCGTCCTCTGAGTCCCCTCTCGGGGTTTGGAGGAGCCCCGGGGCGGGGCTGTCCGGCCCGTGGCCCAGAGAGGGGCTGGCGTGTCCACAGGGATGCCGGGGGAGGCGCCGATCACAGCGAAAACTGCTTTCGGTGGCGACGGAGGCTGACAGAGGGTGGGGGCCGGACGAGAGGGCGCGGAGGGAGGACAGGGGGCTGACGCTCGGGGTTCTTGGACAAGCCTCCCTCCTCAGCCGCTGGGTTTTCCCGCACGGAGGACAGGGCTGTCGCCGGCACTCGGCCAGGGGACGGTGAGGCCCCGCGCCTCGCAACGTCCCGTTCTGGATGTGCCCTCGGAGTCCCTAGGGCATCGTTGGTTCTGGGAGAGGCTTCGAGGGGTCCATCGGGGTGTGAACGGGAGGCGCGCTGTGGCCCCGCCAGCAGCAGAGGATCTGCCCGTCCGGAGGGTGGCCGCTGGTCCAGGAGGGTCATCCGGTTAGTGTCCTGGGAATCGGCTCCGGGCGGTCGGAGACTGAGCACATAAAGGATGTCGAAGGCTCCCCGGATCCCCCGGCTGCTATTTTGGTTGCTGCTGTCAGAGTCTGGAATTCTTTCCCCCTTTCGGAACTAAGGAGGGAGGGTGGCATCTCTTAGAGGGTCTGGGCAAGAGCGAGTGGGTTCAGGGAAGGACCCTTTGGAGTTTACTGGAGACCCCCGTATTTGAAGGGTTACACGTAGCCCTCCGAGGCGGGCTGCTTGCCAGTAGCGGGGTGAGCACTGGTCCGTAAGGACAGATCCGGTCCCAACCCGGAGCGCCGGGGGGGGGGGGGGGCAGGAAGAGCCCCCGGAGCGCCTCGGAGCCCCAGCACCAGGGCTGGGGGCCTGGAAAGGCCGGCTAGAGGGTCAAGGCGCCTGGGGCTCTTATGTGTCCAGCGGGTCTTTTCCAGGCACCTGGTTCTTACAGTACCGTGAAGATCGGGAGGGTTTTAGTTTTGTTCAGGGGCCTCCATTCGTCAGACTGAAAACTAGGGGTCGCACAGCTCTTCCTCTTCGTTGAACCACCCAGGAGAGCTGGCTCGCCACATGAACCGGGTCTGGAGTGGACAGGCCTCCCGTTCCGTCCGGGTCCTTTTGACTGGAAAGGGAAGATCCCAGTTCGGTCCATTAATGAACGAGTTAAAAAGTACCCAAGTGGATTCAGTGTTTAAAGGAAGACCAGAATTTTCTTTAAAACCAATTTGGTGCCAGCTGTTACAGTCTGCATGGGTCTGTTGGGCTCTTGGGTCCAAGCCTGAACCTTACTGCGGTCAGCGGTTTTGGGGAAAATCTGTGTGAAAACACAGACTCTGAAGCAGCTCCAGGCCCTGAGCTGTCAGCACAGAGCCCAACGTGGGGCCTGAACCCACAGATCATGAGATCATGACCTGAGTCGAGGTTGGAAGCTTAACTGACTGAGCCCCCAGATGCCCCTGAGGAAGCGACTTCAGAGTCGTGACTATGTTTATAAGCCTTCAGGTCCCCGGGAAAACAGGCATCCCGTGTAGGCAGCTTCCTCTTAGACTCAGAGCTTTCTAATTAGGTGCTGAGGAAACTTCGGGGAGGTCGAGTTCCCCATCACGGCCATTGAAGTTTTAACTTCTCGTGGGGCGCCTGGGTGGCTCAGTCAGTTAAGTGCCTGACTCTCGATCTCAGCTCAGGTCCTGATCTCAGGGTCATGAGTTCAAGCCCCGCATCTGGCCTCATGCTGGGTGTGAAGTCTACGTATAAAAAAAAAAAGTACCAAGTGTGGTGAGCACGGGGTGAAGAACGGATTGTCCAGTCACCGTGCTGTACACCTCAAACTGATGTAATGCCACGTGGTAAAATATTTGAAAATAAGTAAATAAATACGCCCCTGAAGAGGGAAAAGCTTTTAAACATGGGACCAGCTGGGGTCCCACAGGGAAGACCCTCCTGAGAGTGTAGAGAATCGGGATCCCATTACTCAAAAGCTGAGGTTTGGGAAGTGAGCAAGTACTTTAAACCAATCCTGAAAGTCTGAGACTCCCCAAAGCGGTTAGTCCAAGGGCTCCGTCCAGAGGCGCCCGGCCGGCCTGAGGGCCGTCGTCCCGTGGGGTCATCTCTGGCCCCCACTCTGCCCACCATGTAATGCTAACTTGTCTTTTTCATATAATTCATTGTTAAGTTGGCTCATGTACAGTGTATACAGTGTGCTCTTGGCTTCAGGGGTAGATTCCCATGATTCATCACTTCCGTACAACGCCCAGGGCTCATCCCAACAAGTGCCCTGCTCAGTGCCCATCCCCCATTCCCCCTCCTCCGGCGCCATCCACCCTCAGTTTGCTCTTTGTTTAAGAGTCTCTTGTTTGCCTCCCTCCCTCTCTGTTTACAACTATTTTTCCCCTTCTCTTCCCCCATGGTCTTCTGTTAGCCTTCTCAAGTTCCACATATGAGTGAAAACACACGATATCTCTCCTTATTTTAACAGCATAACACCCTCCAGTTCCATCCACGCTGCTGCAAATGGCAGGATTTCATTCTTTCTCATTGCCAAGTCGTGTTCCATCGTGTATATAAACCACATCTTCTTTCTCCGTTCATCAGTTGATGGACATTTAGGCCCTTTCTTTTATTGAAAGTGTTGCTATAAATATTGAGGTACATGTGAGTAATGTTAACTTTAAACAGAGCAAAGAATCACTTTTCATTAAAAAAAAGTTTATTCAGAAAACAAAGGAATGACAATTCAGGACAAGCAAGCCATGGTGAATTTTAGGCAAGTCAGAAGAGACAGAGGGAAGGTCATCTTTTTTTTTTCTATGTTTATTTATTTTTGAGAGAGAGGGAGAGACTGAGCACAAGTGGGGGAGGGGCGAGAGAGGGAGACACAGAATCTGAAGCAGCTCCAGGCTCCGAGCTGTCAGCACAGAGCCCGACACGGCGCTCTGTACCCACAAGCCATGAGATCAGACCTGAGTGGAAGTCACTTAACCGACTGAGCCCCCAGGCGCCCCGGGAAGGTCAGCCTTCATTAGGTTCTAGGCCGAAGTGGGAGTGCGGAGCACAAGTTCCTTGCAGAACAGTGTTTGCGGCTGTAGTGGTTCCTCATCGGCTGCAAGTGGTGGTTGATACATTGTTGCTGGAACTTTCTCTTGAAAGCAGATAATGAGATTCCTATGTGAAAAACACTCTCCCTTATCATCATAATTCTGATCTTCCTTCTTCCTGCTGCGGGAGAGCTCGCCTCTCACGGCCTCCCGACCCCATTTTAAATGAGATTCTTTATTTCATTTCACAAATTTCATGACCATTCTGTTCCTTTTACTCCCTATCAGCAAATACTGTTGGAAGTACAACGCCTAGAAAACCCGTCTTATCTGTCAGCGCAAGAAAAATTAAGGACAACGCAGCTGATTGGCACAATTTGATCCTGAAGTGGGAAAACCTCAGTGACACGGGTTTCGCTACTGCAAATAATATTGCCAACCTGAAAATCAGCTTATGGTAAGTGCGTGTGGGGTTCCTCGTGCTCTCAGCGCTTCGCTCGGCGGGGGGGGGGGTCTTCTTTTTTCCTTCTAATTTTCAATTTAATGGTTATTTAATTTTGAGAGACAGAGTGTGAGTGGGGGAGGGGCAGAAAGAGAGGGAGGCACAGAATCCGAAGCAGGTTCCGGGCTCTGTGCTGACAGCTCAGACCTGGGGCTCGAACCCACGAACCGTGAGCTCATGACCTGGGCCAAAGTCAGACGCTTAACCAACTGGTCCGCCCAGGCGTCCCCCCTGGGAGTTTTAGGGCGGGAAAGGTAGTCTTTATCAGCATGCATAAATTGACTATATCAAGAAGAAGAGCAAGAGATGAAATGATGTATGTAAGCATACACTGTGTATGTCTGTTTTCAAAACAGAATTATGCCACACAGTGTTCATGTGGGCCGGTCTGCGAAATCCTTCAAATCTCAGGGTGCGGGTCGCGGGAACCGCTTACTCCGCCCGTTGGTAGAAGCACGGTGACACCCCAGACTTGCAGTGAGGGTCTGAAGTTTGCGGGGACGGTCTTATGGGGCCGAGCTGACCGTGGGGGGCGGAGGCTGTCTCCAGGTAGGGAATGTCTTATGGAGTTAAGTTGTGGGGTGCCCTGCTGGCGTGGAGAACCCCACTCCCATCTTTGGTGACTAGGTGTCAGAGGTCAGGTGGAGGATGGAGAGGAGAAGAGACATAGTGTATTTTTCCTTAGCAGTTTTTTCTTTTCTTTTTTATACGTTTATTATTTTGAGTGGTGAGGGGGCAGAGAGAGAGAGAGAGAGAGAGAACCCCAACCAGGCTCTGCACTATCAGCATGGAGCCTGACACGGGGCTCGAACCCACAGACCGTGAGATGGTGACCTGAGCCAGAATCAAGAGTTGGACATTTATCTGACTGAGCCACCCAGGCACCCCCTTAGCAATTCCTTTAAAAAGAAGACAGGAGTCCTAAAAAACCCCATTCGCAGGGACAGTTCTGATTGGGAGATTTGCTTTGTCATTCTTTCCTACATGTGTATTTTTAATCTCTCAGAGTTAGGATCCTGTGTTCCTCTGTCATCGTCCCCAGAGCAGAGTTGAGGGTCTCTGGGCCCGGCCTGTCCCTGGCTCTCACCGGTCCCCAGCACACGTCGCGCACCCTGGCCCTTTACTGTTTTTCCCACCTCTTCCTGCCGAGGCGCAGTCAGCAAGAGCGAGTTCTTCCCCCTGCTCAGAGGAGCTTCTGATACTGTCTGTTCTGTCCTTACGTTCGGTTTCTTCCCGGGAGTGTGGCGACCCCAGTAGGTTAGTTTCACGCCCCACAGGCCACAGGCTTCCGCTGGCCGATCAGCTCCCAGACGGTGCACTCTGGGGACATGGTCATGTCTTTCGTCCTTGGACACCGAGCACGCCGGCCCCCAGCCCCCAGGCCAAGATCACCATGGGGTGCGTTCAGCTGACTTACTCTGGTGCACAACAGGGGGACGCGTTCACGGTGGACGCCAGTACGAAGTAAACACGCGTCACAGGGACGTGAAACAGCACCCGTGCCGCGTGCCTGACCCAGTTACGTGGATCTAGCACGTCCTGGGTTTGCCGTGATGACTGTGGTGCCTTTCAGAGTCCTGTGTTCCCTGTCTCTTCCGTCCTGTCCAGGAGCGAGGACAAGACAGAGTTACAGAGCAGCAGCCCCGCCTCCGAGGAAAATGCGGGAAGGACGCTTCCGGAACACAGCAAGGAGCTAGAGACGCTGTGTGAGGCGCTGCAGACCACCTTCGAGGCTTTGGTGAGACCCAGACCACCTGTGCTCACTGTCCCCGAATCCGGGGTGTGTCTCGGAAGGTGTGGACGCTGGGGGAGGTGCTCCCGTCTAGACACTTGCTTTCTCCTCTGCCTCCTCCGTGATGTCTTCCTCTTCCCGCCCCCCTGAGTCCCCATGCTCCCCAGGATGCTGTCCTAGCCCTTCATTCCTTCAGCCCTGCGTGATGTCCAGGCCCACCTCACCCCTGTCCAAGGGCTCCATGCGGTAAATATTTTGGGCTTTGTGGGTCCTACCGTGACTTGTCACCACTAGGCTCGGCCACGTAGCGAGGCGCCAAACGAGCCAGAGACGACAGTACAGAAGGGAAAGGCGGCGTAGCTGGGGTGCCGGGGTGCACGAGTGCCTGGCTCGGGGTCCCAAACACACCAGACTCGGCCGCTCCCTGCTGACAGAGTCCAAAGGCAGAGGGACAAGCGGTGGGGACACAAGTCGGGAGTGTATTTTGGCAAGGCCAGCGCCGGGAAGACCGTGCACTAGCGTCTCAGAGACGTCTCCAGACTCCTGGGGACACTTGCAGGTTTATATGAGGAAAATGCCGGGCAGAGGTCGGTGGGTGCCTGCAGGTGGGCAGTGAGGGGCAGGTGGCTCATTGTCCTGAGGTCAGTCATGAGGGGTCCTGCTGGCTCGAGAAGGTCCCTGTTGCTCGAGGGGCTAGTTTTGGTTCCCCTCGGGAGATACTTTGTCAGCTGACTCTTTTGCCAACTAAGAGTCTCCTCTCGGGAAAGGAGAACTTAATTGTTCAGAAAGTACAGACTGAGGTCAGAATGGAGGTACTTGAAGTCTCTGTCAGCATGGCTGTGTTCCAATAAAACTTTATTTACGGACACGGAAACTTTAATATCATACCATTTTCACATGTCAGAGAATATTCTTCTTACATTTTCTATCAACCGTTTAAAACTGTAAAACCCATTCTTAGCTCTTGGACCAGATTAAAGTACGGTGTGGGCTGGATTTGACCCGTGGGCCCTGGTTTATCACACAAGACATGCTCTGAAGTGTCTGTGTAATGAACTAGTGACTGAGTCCCTACCCGCCCAATCGCCGTGCTTGCTCCCAAATGCGGACCGCACGTCACCTCCTAGCTGGGCACATACTTGGGTAACTAAAATGGATCGGTGAACACAGGAGATCTTTATCTTTGAACCTTTTCTGATGGAAATGGCTCTGCTACGTAACATGATTCCTTGCCTGTCAAACAGGAACCTGTGCGACCTAATTGTGTTTCTTCACAACACGACTCGTTCAGATTTAGGGTGCCAACTATTACAAAGCTGTGAGGTTTAAAAGAGGTGCTCAGGAAAGAAACGCTACCCTTGCAAATATCACATCAGTTGCAAGTTGCGTTATGGTTTCAGAAACAGTGAAAAGAGAAAAGAGTGGAGCGTTGGGGACATTTTGGTAACATCTTTGTGCTTGAAATCGTACGCCTGTGAGATGTTGAGGATGCTTGTGGGGCCACACAGCAAACAGTCTCCTAAACTCCTAGACAGTTTTTGTAACTGTCCTGTCTGCCTTCTCTTCGCCCTGGGTGGTGCTGTGGGGAGAGGCAGGTACCCAGACAGGCGTCCGCGACTTGGCGTGGGTCCCCACTCACGGGAAGGATAGGGCTGTGGGCTCTGTGAGATCTGGTTATATCCGTCCACGCTGCGTCCCTGGCAGGCGAGGCCTGGCCGCGGCCCCTGGGCCAGCGGGGAATCAGCACAGGCAGCGCGAGCCATCGAAACCCACGAAGTAGTAAGTTATGCGAAACTGCCCACTGACTGTGTTTGGTTGTTTTTTCCCAAGTTAACTCATTTGATCAGGGCAAATATTTTTGCTGGAACAAAAAAGTGGGCACACATATTGTTCCTGAAAGAGAAGGAACCGGATGGCTGCGTTCGGTGTTGAAACCACTGAAACAACCAACATCTGAACAGCGACGAGAGCTAAGCGCGTGACTCTCGGTCAGGTGCACTTGAGCACGCCTGTCGTCCCGCTGCGCCCCCGCCTCGCTCCAGAGCCTGCTCGCCCCTCGTCCCCTCCTGGTATGAAGATGTCACAGCATCTCAAAGCCACGTTAGAATGAGAAACATTGCCAACACTCACTAATGTGACTTTTATAAACGGTAAAGCAACCTGAAAGGATTTCGTTTTTTTAATGTGGGGGTTTTTTTTTTTGAGAGACGGAGAGAGACAGCGCGAGCAGGGGAGGGTCAGAGAGAGAGGGAGACACGGAATCCAAAGCAGGCTCCAGGCTCTGAGCTGTCAGCACAGAGCCCAACGCGGGGCTCGAACCCATGAGCTGTGAGATCATGACCTGAGCCGAAGCCAGACACTTAACGGACTGAGCCACCCAGGTGCCCCAGGATTTCGTTTTTAAATGCCACCTGGCTCTTATCAGAGCACGCCTCTTGCCTTCCCATTTAGAGCTGCGTCCGGAGCAGGAGCACGTTAGGGAAAGGTTTCGGAAGGGGAGGGCGTGTGCCTTCCATTTCAGGCTCACCAGGAGTGGTTGGTTGGTTTTGCTGATCCGTCCTTGGTTCTCCCCGTTCTTTTTTTTTTTTTTAATGTTTATTTACTTTTGAGAGAGACAGAGCATGAGCAGGGGAGGAGCAGAGACACAGGGAGACATAGAGTCTGAAGCAGGCTCCAGGCTCTGAGCTGTGAGCACAAAACCCAACTCATGGCTGTGCTGTGAGATCATGACCTGAGCTGAAGCTGGACGCTCAACCAACTGAGCCACCCAGGCGCCCCTGGTTCTCCGCATTCTTAAGGGGCAGGCTGGCGCCCCAGGACCCCTTCCTCAGCCCCAGTCACCTGCACTGAGGAGAGACGGTGCGGGAAGACGGTAGCAGGGAGAGTCAAGGTCCAGAAAAGCCAGCCAGCCGGCTCGATGGACGGAGCAGCAGCAGGAGATGAGAGGTGGAGCGCCTCGCCCTCGGTCCCTGGGCACAGGCCTCCGTGAAAGTAGCGCTGGGTCGCCGGTGAGCGGGGCATGCGCGTGGTCAGTTGTGTTCCCGAGATCCTGAGATGAAGCCAGGCTGTGTCCAGGACAGCCAGGAAACGGTGGGCCCGGCCGTCAAGGTGGACGGAGGGACCAAGGATGCGTGTTCCGAGGCCGCTCCGGGATCTGAGCGGCGCAGGCCGTGGCCCGCAGGAGCGATCGGAGCCGCTGGAGATTTCGCCTGGGACAGGGGAGCCGGTAGACCCAACAGTCGCCATCGAGACCAGAAGGCTGCCCTAAAGAAGGAAGCCGTGCGCTGGTGTTCCGGGGAGACCCCCTGGCCCTGGCCGAGTTGGGGCCTCCCACCAGAGAGCAATGTGGTAGGTCCTGTCCCGAACCAGGGGCGGCGCGTCCCATCTCTGGGACTAGATCGGCGCACACATTTCCTCCACTCTTCTGTCTGCCTCCCAGTTTCTGTTAATCCCATGCTCCTTAGTTACTTAACATTTGTCTGTAATACAACGAAAACATTCTAAAAAGATGTTAGCTGAATATGGCTTCCCGTCAAAGTCCTTGAGCCTGGGACCTACTTTCCTTTTCCTAAAAAAGGAAGGGTGTTTCCCACAGTTGTGGGGGACAGGGAGGGGCACACTGGCCCGAGCCAGTCACCAGAAAGGGAAGACACGCAGGGTCATGAGTGTCACAGCCAGGCCGGTGGCCTTGAGAAGAGGCAGGTCCCCTGTTCTCCGTGGTCTCCCCAAGCCACGGGGTCCTGATCCAGTGAATTTGTTCTATATGGTTTTTACTAGCACTTTATCTCTTAGGACAGTTTCAGGTTTGCAGCAGGCTGAGCAGAGTCGGGGCTGTTCCCGTAAACGACCCTCAGCCCGCACCGTTTCCAACGTCACTGTCCGTGTCAGGTTTGTAGGCTGCCTACGTCCTAATTAATGAGCCAGGATTGATACGTTGTTAGCAAATGGAGGCTGTGGTCTATTCACATTTCTTTTGTTTTTTCCCTAAAGTCCTCTTTCCTTCCCGGAAGCCCTTCCCAGAGGTCCTCATGTCTCCTTAGACTCCACTTGGCTGTGACAGTCTCGCAGACTTCCATTGTTTTTTAGATTTTTTAAGTTTATTTATTTTGAGAGAGAGCGAGAGCAAGCAAGGGAAGGGCGGGGGGGGGGGGGAGAGAGAGAACCCCAGCAGGCTCTGCCCCATCAGCCCAGAGCCCAGCGCAGAGCTCAGACCCATGAACTGCGAGATCATGACCTGAGCCGAGACCAAGAGTCAGGCGCTCGACCGACGGAGCCCCCCAGCGCCCCTTCCCTTGTTCTCTGTGACATTGGCGGTTTGGAGGGGACTGGGCCGCTACGTTGCAGCTGGACCTCAGCCGGGCTCTGTCTGAGGTCTTTCCCACGATTAGCCTGGGGTTGTGGGTTTTTTAGAGGAAACCGCAGACATGAGGTCCTGTTCTCATCGCATCCTGTCAAGGGCATGGACCGGGACCATGACGCAGCATGATGGGTGTTGACCTTGATGAGCTGCCTGGGGCGTGGTCAGGTTTCTCCTCTGTAAAACTAAGTCCTCTCCCCGCACCCCCACCCCGTCCACCCTGGCCTCTCTGGAAGGAAGTCACTGTGCCCCCCGCACATGAGGAGTGGCAGGTGCTGCCTCACCTCCTGGAGGGTGGAGCTCACGTGGCTCACGTGGGCATCGGAGAGCGGTCTCTCTTCCCCCGCCTATTAATCACTGGATCGGTTATTTCTAGCGGTGTGGACAGCAGCACCGCCTTCTGTGTCTCGAGTGGTTCCTGCGTTGGCCACGAGGGTTCACTTGGCTCCTGTGTCCCTTTGACGTGCTTCCAGCACCGTGAGCGGTTGGTTTTGGTGTTTTTGAGCCGTTCCTTACTCCCCAGCTTTACAGGGTGTTCTGGGCCCATGCTGTGTATTTCCTGCCTCAGTCCTGGCATCTGCCGTTTCTCCAAGGAGCCCTGGTTCCTCTTCCTGGAGGAACCAAGATCCGGGTGCTGGCGGCAGGCGCTGAAACTCTCTGCCCCAGTGAATTTACTCTGGTTTGAAGTGGTTTGGAATTAAGTTCTCATTCTGTGTCCGAAAGCAAAAAGTCAACGTCCTAAGGGTGGTAATGTTATTTTTCCAGCTCTCCTCCAGCTTTTAGAGAGAATGGTTTCCGGACTTGGCCGTAAGTGTCTAATGAGTTTGCCCTGGCAGAGGCCTCTCCCTAAGCTCAATGGACATTCTGCAGTTGGTCTGTGGGAGGAGGCGGGCTGAGGTGAGCTGGGAGTGTGGGCCGCCGTGCCCTGAAGGTCAGGGCTGCCCACCGCACACCCCTCGGCTCTGCCAGTGGCCACGCCGACCGTGGCACCGCTGACCTAGCGCCAGGCCCCTGGGATTGTCCTCGCTCGCTCTCCCGATCGTTTATAAGCTTTTCTTTGAGTTGGGTGCAACAGGGGCGCTGCAGGACACAGAGAACACGGGATGGCAGGACAAGAGACGCGGCAGGGGAAGCGTGGTGCGGGGGCTGGCCTTGACCTTCCCTCGTTCAGAGCCCTGAGAGTCGTCCCAGCTGTAATGCAGAGATGCTGAGTCCTACCTCTTGGGGTTAGGCCAAGTGAAATATCGAACCTAAAAAGACTGGGGATGGAGTGTCATCCTTTGAAAATTAATGGCAGCAAAACTCAGTCTGCACCACTTTGGGTGTGGCTGGAGGGTGGCTGAGGGCCAGGTGCCAGGAGTCAGGCTGTGGGTGATTTATGTATCTGTTCGTGTTTACCTCGTGCACACAGATACGTGTAGGTGGGAGTTAGCCTGAAATCCCCGTTGCTTCGCCGCCTCACCTGAGAGGCCCTGACGTAGCGCCAGCCGGGTGCTTCACACACGAACTTGGTCCTCCTCACCGCCGGGGGAGGCGGGCCCTTGGTCAGCGCCCTGTGCTGGCTCAGCTGAGCAGTGTGACAGGCCAGTATCCACGGCCACTGCCCTGCACATGAGCAGTGCGAGGGCTTCCCGCAGAGCCCCCCACCCCTGACCCCGAGGCACCGTCAATGTCAAGTTCTCGCCATTTCCTTCCTGTGGGGAGTGTGCAGGGTCATGATCACCATTTCACAAACAAGGAAACCGAGCCTCAGGGTTTCAGTGAACTCAAAGGCAGTTAATAAAAGTCAGAAATAAACTCATTTAATGCCTTTTCTCCTCTCGTTCCATAAAAGCAGAGCCAGAAATCTTAGCGAAGTGGGACTGAGCAAGCCTTCTCCTTCCGGCCCCGGAAATCCGGGGCTTATCTCGGAAGTCATCCAAATTCATGAAATCCTAACAGCTGTCTGCCTCCATCTCCCTGGAAACTCGCTGAATGTGGGGTTACTAGTATTGAGTTGTTGCACTTTGGGGTTCAACAGACTTACACTTCTTAGCTTGGAAATCTTATAGTGATCTATATCTGAGACTAGCGTAGATTTCAGATCATGTTCTCATATTCCCAATTAATATCTTTTCAGGCCAAAATACAGATGAAAATGGAAAAGCTGTCTTCGACTACCAAGGGAATTTGTGAACTAGAAAACTACCATTACGGGGATGAGAGACAGCGGCCCCCCCTGTTTCACACGTGGCCCACAGCCCGCTTCTGTGAGTACTTTCTGTGTTGGTTCTGAGGAGTAGAAATTATGAGAGTATCTGTGTTATTTAGATCTGGTACTTGAAGAGGCTGGCAGGCTTTGAAATTCAGTTCGAGAGGATCCCTCAGAAGGGAAGGAGATGGGGGCATCCGAAAGTGGGCATCTTCTCGGCTCCAATACTCAGCAAAGAATGTTAAACATAATTAGAGACGCGTGAAGCCAGTTGCCCTGATTAGCCCTTTAAAACTAATAGGTCGAGGCACCCAGCTGGCTTAGTCAGTAGAGTATGAGACTTTTTTTTTTTTTTGGTTTTTATTTATTTTTGAGAGACAGAGAGAGACAGCGTGAGCAGGGGAGGGTCAGAGAGAGAGGGAGACACAGAATCTGAAGCAGACTCCAGGCTCTGAGCTAAGCTGTCAGCACAGAGCCCGACACAGGGCTTGAACCCACGAACTGTGAGATCATGACCTGAGCCGAAGCCGTACGCTCAACCAACTGAGCCACGTAGGCGCCCCGAGTATGAGACTCTTGATCTTCGGGTTCTGAGTTCAAGCCCCACTTTGGGCATAGAGATTACTTAATAAAAAAATAGCCTTTACCAAAAAAAAATAATATGGGTAGAATGAATTCCACGTCCTCTGAAGAGGCAGAATTTTTTTCTTTTGTAAGAAAGAAAGAGTTTTTTGAGTTTTGTTTTAATTGAAAGATAAATCACGGGGAACCTGGGCAGCTCAGTTGGTTGAACATCTGACTGTTGATTTCGCCTCAGGTCATGATCTCATGCTTTGAGACATTGGACCGCGTGCGGGACTCCGTGCTGGCAGCATGGAGCCTGCTCGGGGTTCTCTCCCTCCCTTCCTGCCCCTCCTGTGCGTGCGCATGTGGTCTTCCTCAGAATGAATCCATAAACTAAAAGGTAAATTGAGGTCAGTTCAGCCAACCCCATGGAAGAAGGCTGCTGGGAACATGGCGTCCACTACTTACATAAGTTCTGTGAGACCAGACTTCCTTTAGCTCTGTTAGTTCGAAAGAAGGGCCTGGCCGTGTGATGCCAACCTAAGTGAGGAAGAAAAGGGTAAAACCATTTACCTGCGTTACTGGAATATTATCAGTTTGAGGCGAATCTCCTCATAATCCTGGCCGGTAGCGAAGAGCTGAGCAGAAAAGGTTACACTTGCTTGTTAATCTCATGAACCTCATCACGCTCTCCGACCCGGCTCATCTGCACGAGCCGGGCGATAAACACCCGCACAGTCCTCCTTTGTCTCGGGGCTGCTGCCGAGTCGGGGCAGGACTTGCGTGCGTTTCTGCTACTAAGGAGACAGACGTCTGTTTCAGATGAGGTTTCCCGCAAGCTGTCCGACATGTACCGGAAGGAGCTTCTCCTGAGACGCACCATCACCGAAGAGCTTGCACACGCGGCGGACCGTGACCTCACCCTGAGCTACTTGTCAATGTGGCTGCACCAGCCCTACGTGGAGGCCGCCAGCAGGCTGCTTCTGGAGAGCATGCTGCTCGAAACGGGGCACCGAGCCCTGTGACCTGCCCCCGTGGCCTGGCCTGGGCCTCCAGGCTCCGGACCCCGGGCTGCCTGTGTGGCCGCCATGGTGGACCATCTTTCATGGAGGACCCACGCCGCACCCCAGGATCGTCCGCCGGGCTGTGGTGCGGCCACCCGCCGGCCTCAGGCTCCGCCGATCGGATCGTTCCTGCAGCTCCCCGGGGCCTCTCCAGCCACCACATCGCTGCGAGCCGTCGCCACTCAGCGTGCACCCGTGGTCAGTCTGTCACCCGGGAGGACTTCCAGAGGAAATAAAGGAGTTCCTCCACAAAATGACTGAGTGATCTTGTTTTTGTGAATTAGGTGTGTTTTATATCGTACTTGTGTAGAAAAACCCCTGGGTTAGTATTTTTACTTTGTACCTCTGTATTATTTAAATATTTATGACACTGCGTTAGTTTTACAATCACAACTAATGGTTGTCTGAAGTCAGACGCTCATCTGACTGAGCCCCCCAGGTGCCCCGCACACAACTGTTAAGAACCATGATCTAGGGGCACCTTGGTGGTTCAGTTGGTTAAACGTCCAGCTTCAGCTCAGGTCATGATCTCATGGTCCGTGGGTTCGAGTCCCACATCAGGCTCTGTGCTGACAGCTCAAAGCCTAGAGCTGCTTTGGATTCTGTGTCTCCTTCTCTCTCTGCCCCTCCCCCAGTCACACTCTCTGTTTCTCTCTCAAAATAAACATTTAAAAAAGAAGAACCTGCTCTCTGCCCTTGTGGTACTTACTAAAGTCTAATGACCATGAAGGAGCCCCTCAGATGTCTCGAAGTCTGGAAGCCACACGGTGAGTGTCCGGCCTCGATGGTCCGCTCCCGGCTGTCCTCCTCCGTGGGAAGCGGGCTGAGCGGGCCAGGCCCCGGAGGCACGAGGTCCAGCAGCAGCCAGTTTTATATCTCGGGGGGACTTACAAAGTAAATCCTCTCAGGGACGCCTGGCTGGCTCCGGCAGAGCACGTGCCACTCTCGATCTCAGGGTCATGACCTCAGGCGTCATCACGTTGGGCATGGAGCCTGCTTTTTAATAAATAATTTTTTTTAAATGCTCTTCAGAGGAGCCATTGAAGGACTTAATACTGCGAGCAGGCCTTTCTAGAACATTCCATGGGTTCTGGATGCTGGATACCCAGACACCCAAGTAGCCCAGGAGAGCTAATAGAAAGTTGACATTGCTAATGACAGACACGAAAGAGCTCAGCGATGAGCAAATCATGTGGTGGCCCTGGCCCAGAGACCGCTCAGGAAACAGGCGGCATCAAATTAAAGAAGACCCCTCTGGCTGTTGAATTTACTCAGTTCTGCAGTCACCACAGGGCAATGAAGTTGCCAGAGAGCCGATAGCAGACTTCGAACCCAGGACATGGTTCACACAGGCCTCCGCCTCCAGATTCCTTGCCGGATAATGAAGGGGTGTGACAAGGGCAAGTCCACAGAATTCAAGAGCGGGACCAGGGAGGGGCTTCAGGACAAGGTCAAGCCCATTTAAGTAAAACAAAAAAAAGACACCGTCCAGGAAGCACAAGAGCGTCAACAGTAGTCACAGCCTCCCACACAGCTCAGCTCTGAGTGACACCTGCATGTCATAAACTGTGGCCCCGCAGCCCACCCGCCCAGCTCACGCAGCATTCCCCTTGCAGCCGGCTGAGACCACATGGCTAGTGGTCTGACCTCTCCTGCAATTCCTTCCCTTGGGGTGGCCACTGGCCACGTGTGCCACATGCCTGTCCCCCTGGCCCCCCACTTGGCGGTGACGAGACCGAGCCCTCCCCCTGGCCGTGAGTGACGCTGCGTGAGCAGAAAGCACATGCCTCTGTTTTCAGCTGCCAGATTTTAGAACTGCGCCTACTGCCTCTCCTGACCCGCCACAGCGTGGGCTTCTGGGAGAAGGGGATTGCCCGAGACACTGGCTGTCCCTCACCAGTTATCCTCTGCTTCCTGTGAATCTTCATGGGCGTGCGGCTACCAGTTCAGGGGTCAGGGTCAGAACCTCCTCTGCCAAGAACCTCCTTTGCTCAGTCCCCATGACTGAGATGCGCGCAATGACCAGATCATGGTTCTTAACAGTTGTGTGCGGGGCGCCTGGGGGGCTCAGTCAGGTGAGCGTCTGACTTCAGCTCACGTCATGATCTCACTGTTGTGAGTTCGAGCCCCGGGTCAGGCTCAGTGCTGACAGCATGGAGCCTGCTTGAGAGTCTCTCTCTGCCCTTCTCCCACTCTCTGTGCTCTCTCTCTCTAAATAAGCTTTTAAAAATAAATAAGTAAAAAATAAAAGATAGCAAAAAGAAAGAAAGAAAGAAAAAAGAAAGCCGCTAAGCAAATGAAAACCCCCAGGCCGCTCTCTCTAGGAAAAACGGAAGCTTACCGGGAAGTCCGTGTCATCCGAGCGCGTCGCCAGACTCAGCAGCGAGCAGCATTTATACTTCCACATATGCATTAAATGCGGACTGAATACTAAACTGTGACACAGGGACGCTGCGGGGGGGCAGGGCGTTCAGCCCTGTCCCGTGTCTCCCAGTGAACTAGTCCACGGATACCATCTGACGTGAATAAATCAGGAAAGCTGCGAGAGAGACGAGTCACCGGAAAGGAGAACACGCTCGTCTTGGCTGAAGGGGCACAGGGCTGAGGCCGGGCCAGCAGCGCTTGGCACGGGCCTTCTGGCAGCTTTGGGCATCTCAAGCTGTGCCCTCCCCAGATGAGAATAGACATTACTCTTTAAAATGCAGACCTCAGAGGACATCAAAGACCGGCTCCGCCTCAGCCCCTTGGCTGGTTCAGCGCTCCCCACTCCCCACCACTCCCATGACCCTGGGGAGGCCAACATAGAAGAGCCTGGCGGGGGGTGGGGGGGCTGCCGCTGCAGGGCCCTCGTGCTGTCCAGGGAACAGAGAACAAAGGGACCTTCTTTCACTGCATTTCGTAATGACAGTAGTTGAGCAGGGACTTGTAGGTGGTGAGTGCTGCAAACACACGTCCTCACTGAGGGTTCACACCAGCCCCAAGTCCCTTGGGCGGTACCTGTCCCTGAACCTGCGATCTGACACCTCTTCACTCCTGCCCCTAATCTGAGCATCTCAAAGTATAAGTACTGTGTATCCAAAAGAAAATTCTTTACGAGAAAAGGAAACTTCCATTTGTTTTCTATAGAATAAGGTCACGTCTGCTGATGTAGTGCTGTGGTGTAGACGCCATTTACACATCGGCCCATTTGGGGGCCTTGCGAACGCTGCCCTGGCAGGTACGGCACAGGCGCCCCAGAGCCAAGGCCTGTCGGTCCCTCAATGGAGCACAACCAGCGTGTCAAATTAATGAGCATCCTGGGGGACCTGGGTGGCTCAGGCCACGTCCTCAAGGCTTGTGGGTTTGAGCCCCGCACCACGCTCTCCGCTGACAGCACAGAGCCTGCTTCAGATCCTGCCTCCCTCTCTGCCTTCCCACCCACCACACCCGGTTTCTCTCTCTCTCTCTCTCTCTCAAAATAAATAAACTTAAAAAAAATCTAATGAGGGGCGCCTGGGTGGCTCAGTCGGTTAAGCCTCCGACTTCGGCTCAGGTCAGATCTCACGTTCGTGGGTTCGAGCCCTGCGTCAGGCTCTGTGCTAACAGCTAGCTCAGAGCCTGGAGCCTGCTTCCAGTTCTGTGTCTCCTTCTCTCTCTGCCCCTCCTCCTCTCATGCTCTGTCTCTCTCAGTATCAAAAATAAATTAAAAAAAAAAATCTAATGAGCATACTGCCAGGGCCCCCTGTGTTTCCAGCTCTGTTCAGCAGAACAGAACTAACTCCATTAGTTAAATTCACTACCTACTTATAGTAGCACATCCACAAGGGTGAAATTAATGTCCTAGAAATTGAAAATGAATCTGTATTTAAAGGGCCTGGGTCCAGAGCATGGACCATGGGGCCAGATTTGACCCTGTTGCATCAGTTGCCTGATGAGGGTTATAAATGATCCCCAGGCAGGAGGCTCAGTCCTCACTCCGGGATCCAGGCTCAGGCCTCACTCCGGGATCCAGGCTCAGGCTTCACTCCGGGGTCCTGAGAAATGCCGGAGTCCGCAGGACGTACCGTGCCTTGCTGCGTCCTGGGATGCTGCCCTCCTCCTGCTCTGTTGAACCGGCTCTGAGATCAAGTGAGAGGACAGGAAGATGGCTGAGGGTGAAGCCATCATCGGCGCAGCAGGACCCAGAAGGAACAGGGAATGGGGGGAGTTGGGAGACAGCCCAGGTGCCCAGCTATGCCTGCTCGGGCCCCTCCTGACAGTCTCTCTGGGGGAGAGGACCCCTGCGCTGTCTGTGGACAAATCACCTTCCTTTCCCCTCCCAGTAACAAAGCTGAGGAAGACATTCGAAAGAGAAGAGACCCTGACAGGTGACTTTCTGAGGGAGAGGACTGGGGCTCTGACTCAGCCGCACCCCCTCGGGCAGAAAGGACTTTCTTTCCTACTTCCTGGGGGTGGGGGCAAGGTGGCTACCTTAGATCTTTAATAAACCCAGATATGGTGGGAAGGCAGCCTATCACCGAGGAGAGAAGGGGACGCGGTTCTGGGGGAGCGAGGCGGACAAGTCACAGCGCCCTGGTGCTAACTGTGGGTCGCCTCTGAGAACTCGCCGCGCCACGGGAGTTCGTTACCGGGTAATCGCTGCCATCAGCGCGAAGGCAAGCAAGACACAGGAAAGGACTGACCGCCAGCCAAGTAGAAAGACATCATTCTTTATAAATAAGATGTTCATCTGTGTCAGTATCCACAATAGAAAAATACGTATCACTTCATATAGACCTTCTTTGGATAAAACGCACTCCCGGCCAGGCCTGGGGTCCGACTCCGCTTCACTGGGAAGGCTCTGCCTCCGTGGTTTCTAGAGGAAACCCCGCGGGGGGCCCGTCTGCAGGGCAGGCCCCGCCGCACCAGCCACCGTGACAACGTCTTCCTCCCTGGACACCACGGAACCCGGATGCGGCAAGATCAAGCCGCCGGAAGTGTGAATAAATATCTGCTCCTGTCCCTGAGACAAAGATTCGCCGCACCCAGTGGTAATTTCAAAAGCCATGGCTCCGCCCGCGCCAGCAACACTCTCCAGTTCTCTCGGGTCGGCACGTGCCTCCGGCCCGGGGGAGAGGTGGTCCACGTCCCCTGCGAGGCTTCCCGGGCCCCCGTCGGTGGGCAGCGACCCAGCCTGGCCCTGAGGCCCCGGCTCGGGCACGGTCCCGGGGACGCAGGCTGCAGGCCCCGCGTCCACGGACAGAGCCCCGTCCGGCGGGAGGCCGGCAGCCTCCGGGAGCAGGCCGTCGCCGGGGCAGGCCGTCCAGCGGGAGCCGTGCCTCTCGAGGCCTCCAGGCCCGGAAGGCAGCAGGGATGCCGCCCCTCCAGGGCACATCGGGGTGCCGCAGAGAGCCCCGCTGCCCGGGCCGTCCCCAGTCCCGTCCCAGGCCTCGGGGTATTCCTGGGCCTTCTCTCCAGGGAGGGCTGGCGCCCGCCCCTGCATCCACGTCCCGGGCTCTCCGAACTGAGGACACGGACTCGGCCCGCTGGCGTCTTCCCACGAGACAGCAGGAGGCCCACACTCACTCCCGGCCTCCGGGTCGGCAAGCGCTCGCAGCCGCTGGCCTGCGGGGCTCTCTTCCGGACGGCGGGAGGCGTTCCCTCTCGCTGCAGGGGCAAGACCTAATCAGTTGAAGAAAAGCAGGTAAGTGGACGCGCACGGTGGGGCTGCGCACTGCGCTCGCCGCCCCAAACCGGCTCGTGCAGATTAACTGCCTGGCGGAGCGCGCGGGGCCGTAAGGTCGCCTTGCCGCGTGGGGCTGGCGGCTTCCAGGTGTGGATGACGGTCAGGGGCGACACTGATCCGTCAGGTGAGGGGAGCGGCGTGGCCCACATGGGCCGGGGCTGTCACTGCTCCCCCTGAATAACCCGCCCTCCCCTGCCGTGGAATTCAGTGGTAAGCACAACGGGGGGGGGGGGGGGGGGCTCGGTCGGTTAAGTGTCTGACTTCAGCTCTGGTCACGGTCTCACGGTTTGTGGGTTCGAGCCCCGTGTCAAGCTCTGTGCTGACAGCTCGGAACCCAGAGCTGCTTTGGATTCTGTGTCTCCCTCTCCCTCTGACCCTCCCCCGCTGTGTTCTGTCTCTGTCTGTCTGTCTCTCTTTCAAAAATAAACATAAAAATTGTAAAACCCAGAGGAGGGCTTGTTTCCAGTGTTAGACCTCAGCTGGCACTTACAGCCAGATCTCACGAAAGCCAAGCCCCAGACGTGGCGCGTCCTTGGGCCCCTCCAGACAGCAAGCCCCTCACTGCACGAGGTGGCCCTTCATTCCAGTAAGGGATTCGAGAGAGCCTCACAGCCCTCCAGCCTCCCAGGGGATGAGAGAGACCCACGGGACCCTGGGAGGTGCGGATAAAACCCATGAGAAGCCAGGTTCTCTTGGATCTGGCCCCAGGGGCACCAGGCCGCGAGCAGCAGGCCTTGGAGGCACGGGGCCACCCCACGGGGCGCACTTTACCCTCGCTGGCAGCTGGGGCTCCGCGGCCGGTGTCCTGGGGCGGAGCATCTCTTCTGGTCCTCTTCACCCAGGCAGGTGCCACCTCCGCCGTCTAGGGAGATGACAGGTGGGAGGCTGAGCCCGGCCCTCCCGACCGCAGCGCCGCGGACTGGAGCCAGAGCCCTAAGGCCCCTGCACCCCCGCGACGGGCACCCACCTCGTTCGCCCGCTTCTGCCCGGTCGCCCCCAGCTCGGCCCGGCCCAGGACGCACTCCCGACACGTTTCCTGTTTCCTGAGGAATTCGGTGATTCCTAAAGACTCAGCCACCTGAGGAGGGAGGGCGACAGAGCGAGGCTGCGCTCAGCGGCACAGCGGCAGTACTGAAGGACCGAGGTGCGTCGGGGATGCCCCTTCGCACGGAGAGGGGCCGCCCGAACGACGGAGAAACACGGACACACACAAGTTCAGTGGAACCGCCAGGGAGAACCAGAAGGTTCTGTGGTAGCACGGCACCGAAGCAGACCCAAGCGTTCTTGAAAAAATTCGCTGCGTCGTCAAAAGTTAGCCGGCCTCAGACACCAGAGCGACTGCTCACCTGTCATTCCTCCTGTTTTGACTTCGCTCTGGAACCGGCAGAAACCACCCCCTCGTTCCAGAACAAGATGTCCTTTTCCAAGCAGTGGAGAGGGAAAGGAAAGGGTCTGGGAGCCTGAGGGCCACGGCGGGCCCTGACTTCTGTGCTCCCGGAAACTTCCAGGCCCCGTGAGGGGACTGCAGCTGCCCTGGGGTTGCTGTGAAGGGACGGTGGTCCCGTGTATGGTGAACCCAGGAAGGGGCCACAGAGCAGGAGGGGAAAAGGCAGGGAGGGAGGGGCCGCAGATCAAGGTCGGAGCAGAGGACAGCCCCTCAAGTTCAGTGCCTCCCAGCTGCCTGTGTCCCCTGCAGGCCGAGCCCGTCTGTGCCCCTAGGAGGCTGGGGCTCTGCCTGAACCGCCTGCAAGGGTGGGGGTCCCGACGGGCGACGGGGTGGGGGCAGAGCACCCTGCGTGTCCAGTCCCCCGGGGGCGGGAGGACGCCCACACCTGCCTGCCGGGCTCACAGCTTGAGAAACAGTGACTCTTGGGGCGCCTGGGTGGCTCAGCTCGGTGACTCTTGATTGGGCTCAGGTTGTGATCTCACGGTTCGTGGGTTCGAGCCCCACATCGAGCTCTGTGCTGATGCCCCGGAGCCCATCTGCGATTCTCTCTCTCCCTCTCTCTGCCCCTCCTCTGCTGGCACACACTCTCTCTCAAAATAAATAAACTTTAATAAATAAATAAATGTTGCTTTTGTATAAAACTAATGACCAAAGCCCCTACCCCACCCCCACCCCCAAACAAAAACAAAACCACCCTTGTCCTGTTAGAGCGTGGATCAAGACTTCTTGCTGCAAAGTGACCTAGTCTGTGTGACACTAATCCTAAGGAGCGGGGCGGGGCAGACCCACGACCTAGTCAGTGAAATCTTAGGAGCAGTTGAAGCACCGGCCAGTGTCCCTTACTTCACGCTCCTGGTGGGCCTCGGCCTCCCTGAGGGCACAGCCCACCCTGATGGGAACCAAAACCACCCCTGAGCCAACCAGACCCCTCCCATGGATCCATGATCGACCCCAACACAATGACCGCTTTCACCTTCACTGCCTGCCTGCAGGTTCCCGCCCCTCCAGCCCCCCATATTTTTATATAAACCTGCAAATATTCTCAGTAGTTTGGAGAGAGTCTGAGACCCTGGCGTGCCCGGGCTGCCGCTGGCGAGTATGTTTCTAACTAAACAGGCATTACTTAGAAGCATGGCATCACTCAGCGCTCCATTTCCCGGTGGGCCTGGGACCTGGAGGCCTGGCCAGTGTGGACCCTGAATGACACGGCCACACGGGGCACGCCAGGCCCTGCGGAGGTTTTATCCAGAACAAGTAAAACCACGTCAGCTCAAAACAGATTTCCATCCAGGACCAGAGGAGACTTGGGGGAGACAATGGCCGTGGGATGAGAATTCTGTCTAAACAGCCACAGACAGGACGTATGAGCCCTGGTCACCGTCCCCCAGCCCCCGGTAAGCACTGCAGTCATCACTGAGTGAGACTATTCTGGAACTTTCAAGGTTCAGTCAGCCCGTCTGCATTCCTGAGCTTCCTGAAACAGGCACCGTTTGTTTTTATACTAAAAAAGTGTCAGGGCCCCGGGGACTCGGTCAGTTAAGCTTCCAACTCTTGATTTCGGCTCAGGTCATAAAGTCCTGGGTCACGAGTTCGAGCCCCAGCTTCTGCTTGGGATTCTCTCTCTCTGCCCCTCCCACACGCATTCTCTCTCTCTCTCAAAATAAACTTAAAAAAAAAAAAAGTCACTTGGTGGGAAAAAGCGCTGATGAGAAGTGGACTGTGAGGACGTCACTGCTGAGAACATGCCCCTCGGGGACGCCCGGCTGGCTGGCTCAGGGGAGCGAGCGACCCCTGGTCTCGGGGTCATGAGTTCGAGCCCCGCACTGGGCACAGAGATTACTTTAAAAAATAAATAAAAATAAAAACGTTCTCCTCTCTAAGTGGATATCCTTCTTTAAGCAAATCTAAAGGCAAAACTTTTTTCCCAGGTGCGACTGTACCTTATTGTCGCTTATTTCCAGAGGCTCCTGGGAACACAGACCGGAACCGCTGAGGTAATCTTGACACATTTTCTTAACCCTTTTATGCAACTCTTCAAATTCCTTATACACAGCGGGGAACAGAGGTTTTGCTAGATGACCTGTCTGAACCTTTGTGAAGACACAGGTGACAAGAAACGTTTAAAGCAGAGGCAACGAAATGTCAAGTACAGGAGCGTGGGGGGGTAGGGGGAGGACACGAGCTTGTCAGGGGGTCCGCGGTCTGTCGTCCCCCCCACCTCCCCGGTGGGAGCCCACATGTGCCCAGCGTGCGCAGCGAGGACACCGATGGGCACAGAGCACACCGGGGTGACAGCCGCCGGGGGACCGTGGGCCAGAGCTCCGAAGAAGGGGTGGCGGGGGGAGCAGAGGGAAGCCGGAAAGGTCCAGGGACGGGCCAGCAGGCAGGAGGGGCCAGGCCTTCACCCCTCGGGCCGCTGTGCTGGCGCCGCCCCGTCAGAGCGGGCTCCCCGGGGACGGGGTGCCCGAGAGGAGGGTGATGGCGGCCGTGGGCTGGCCCCGGTTTGCTGCCACCACTGCCCTGCCTCCCGCACCACGCTAAGACAGGCAAGGGGCCCTCAGCAGCCTCTGAGGGAGCTGGCCGCACGGGCTCCAGCGGCCAGCAGGCGCCCCTCAGCCCTGCCCTAGAGGAGGGCCTGGCTCCTCCTAAAACAAACGTGAAGGGTGTCTTTCTAAATAACTTCCGACCAGCCCTGCGTCCTTCAGAAACGCTCAGAAGACTCACCTTCATCAGCAGAAACTCGTACACGGTCACCACCTGAGCCAGCTGAGGCAGCACCAAGTCCACTAGAGCCTCTCGGTCACACTGGTGGAGAAACTGCCAGAAGAAAGTATTTAACAGCTTCGAACGCCCAAAACAATCTCCCGGCAGCCAAAAAGTTGGTGCAACCAAGAACATAAAGGCCTAAAGTTCCCCCGAATCTCAGTGATTAAGCTATTGTCTAACATTCTGTTTATTATCTCACTTGTCCCACCGTTAACAAAGTCTGTGATCAGTTCTGGCTTCAGAGTGTGGCGGCCCCGGGACGGCCGAGCGTCGGGTGGGTGCCAGGCCCTGGAGAGGGAGCCGTGTTCCCGACTCTCCGGGCTGCTAATTCGTGCAAACAAGTCTGGGGCAGCCTGCAGTCAGGAGACCTCCGCCAAAGGACAGACCGGAGAGGAGGAGGCCCCAAGTGAATGCAGGGGCGGGGGTGGAGGGGAGAGGGATGCAGGGAGGGCTGGGGGAGGAGTGCGGGAAGGGGAAAGAGGACTCATGGATGACTGTGGGTTCACAGCTGAGTGCCGGGCAGATGAACGTTGGGCCCCAGACCCCGGGCAACTTAGACCGGAAGTGGGATCGCGGGCCCTGCGTGGAGGGGGAAGGCGGAGCGATGTACCAGGCCGCCCGGGTGGGGACAGGTGACATCAGAGCCCCGAGGCTCAGGAGCCACGAGAAGAGCAGTACAGGAGGTACATGGGCATCAACGGAGGGAGGACGGAGGAGGTCACCCAGGCGGCCATGACGTGGGAGGGGAAGGGACCCGTCTCAGGGACAGGAAGTCTTAAGGGGCACAGGGAGCTCATGAAGCTTTCAGATCCTCATCTGTTAAGTGGAGATAATGATTATGGAACCAACGAAATGAAGTTAACCTGGAACTTGGCGCTGGGGGAGGGGGTGGCCGAGCTGCCACCCACAAAGTGCTCAATAGATGGAGGTATTTCACAGCTTCATGGAGGAGTCAAGTCCAGGACCACCTTCCCTCCTACCCCTAAAAATCCCTCATCCAGGACTAACTGACAAGCCCAATGAGAGAAGAGCGAAGTCACCAGGGCTCAAGCTTCCAGCTGGGACAGGTCAGCTCGCCACACTTGCTAGGACGGCTCCCTCACGGAGAACCCGGCTCCCTGGCGGCCGGCTCCCCAGCTCGCGCCTTCGCACTCTCTTGGCTCCCATTCGCCTCTTGCCGACACAGCTGGCCAGTACCAGGCAACTAGACACCACCTCGCCAGACAGTCGGGATAAATTTGGGGTCCCACTTTTCTGAATCAGGTCCCCCTTAAACCCACGAAGCCTACTTCCAAGCGACTGGAATGGAGATTCCAGGGTTCAAAACCTGAAACATGATTTTGTACCTTAAAACTCTGTACAGAAAACCAGAAACTGCTGTTTCCTAAACCACCTCTCTGAGAGCACAGGTCAGGACCGTTCCCAGGCAAGCGGCAGCAGGCAGCTCTTGCTGTTCCAAGCCTAGAATCACTTCAGATGATGCTCTTCCTGAGTTTATTCCACACTTCATCCAAATACATTTCCCGAGAACTGTTTCATTGCTCTGGGTATTTTTCTTTTAACTCAGAAACCTACCAGCAGACTGGCAAACGTCATGCCAAAAACACGGGTTTCAAGAACAGGAACTAAGAGCCACGCACCTCTTTGAGCCGGGCTCTGGTCTCCGGGGCTCCCTGTGCCCCTGCGGCGCTGGCCCCGGCACCCCCGGGCGGGTGAGCGGCTCTGCCACGGACGGCAGCGCTGGCCTCGGCAGGGGCTGCGGCGAAGGTGCTTCCTCTAGGGCCCAGATAACTTCCATCTTCGGGTTCGAACACCAAGGCCTCTTCATCTTCTACAGACTGGCTATTCTAGAGAGCGTTGCACACCCAAAACAAAAATAAAAGAATCCTACTTTATATGCCATAGGGACAACCAAACAGTGTCTAAGCAAGGGACTTGAGAAATTATTTCTTCTATGCGTTATCATGAACTATAATCGACGCACCTTAAACTTCCCCAGCAGAGCTCCCGGTTGAGACGCCCGGCGAGCGTTAGCCAGCGCGACGTCTGGGGCGACAAACCGTAACCCTGGCTGTTGCCCAAAATGAAACAGGAGACGTCTCCGATGCCGCAGTCATCTTAAAAATGAACCTGAAGTTCGGTCACTTGTAACTTACCCATGACTTTAAAAATATTATTTTTCATCAGTATATTTCAAACACCATGGGATTCATACTTTGAACATACACAGTTCAGATCTTCATGCCCTGACAAGGTTGCGTAACCATCACCACCTCTAATCCCGCGACAGCGACATCCCCCTGTGCCCTCCCCCACCCCCGCCACAAAAGAACCCCTGTGCCCGTCATGCCCCGAGGCCCTGGGAGCTGCTAACCGCTCTCGGTCTCACGGATTTGCACGACCTGACACTAGCCACGTCCTCACTCGGTGCCAACGCCCCCTCTGAAAACAGGCACCATACACGCGCATCTCCCAGGAACACACGTCACGTGGCCTCTGGCACAAAGTATGTCCTCCGAACTGTTAAGAACTTTCCCGGCAAATCTTCATTACAGGGGAGCGGCAGGAGGAACATCAGGTCTGACCGGGGCTCCAGGGGCCATGACCCTGCTCACAGGATAGGACAGGAGAGACACAGGCCTGCATGTCCCCTCCTCCCCAGCAGCTGGGGGCACCCCTCCCACGCAGCCTGGACAGCCACCACGCCCGATGCCAGGCCTGCACTCGGGGACTCTGGTATCTATGGGTCGCTGCTGCTGTGGGGTCGGATTTCATCACTGAAGGAAGTAGGACGTGCTGGTGTCACCCTGAGACACTCTGCACACACCTGCTGTCCCTTGGAATTACGAATAGTGCCCCTTTCACTCTCAGGACGTCCCGGTTTGGAATGAAGCACACATCAGCCTGGTCCTATTTCAACTTCAGAAAGTGGAGAGTGGGGCACCTGGGGGCTCAGTTGGTGAAGTGTCCCACTTCAGCTCAGGTCATGATCTCACAGTTTGTGAGTTCGAGCCCCACGTTGGGCTCTGTGCTGACGGCTCAGAGCCTGGAGCCTGCTTCAGATTCTGTGTCTCCCTCTCTCTGCTCCTCCCCCACTGATATTCTGTCTCTCTCTTTCTCTCTCTCAAATATTTTTTTAATTAAAAAAAAGAGGGGCGCCTGGGTGGCTCAGTTGGTTAAGCTTCTGACTTTGGCTCAGGTCATGATCTCATGGTTCACGAGTTCAAGCCCTGCATTGGGCTCTGTGCTGGCAGCCTAGATCCTGGAGCTGCTTCAGATTCTGTGTCTCCTGAAGCTCCAGTGGCGCAATCGGTTAGTGCGCGGTACTTACACGACAGATTTTGTGTCTCCCTCTCTCTCTGTCATCCCTCCCCCACTCGTGCTTTGTCTCTCTCGCTCTCTCTCTCAAAAATAAATAAATATTAAAAATTTAAAAAAAAAGGAAAAAGAGAAGTTGAAAGGTTTCTCAAAAGTTGGAGTCTTACCAGCCATGAGGGGTGCAGAACCTTCCGCAACAAGGCAGCCTCGTCTAGACGGTGGGCTTTGAAGTCAGAAGACCTAAGTCTAGTTCTCACCTGGCGGAGTCCTCGATGTGCCTCGACGGGGATGCCCACCACCCTCTGAGCCCCACGCACCTGCCTTGCACCTGCCTTTCAGGGCTCTCACAGGATGGAGAAGATTTACCACACTCCTGCCCACAGGGGGCGTGCAGTCAACAGCATTTGTTAGTGTCTGTGTTACTAGTACCGGGGCTACACTCCAGGAGACACAACTTCTGGGTCCTCACACAGGCCTGTCCCATGGTTCTGCCACTAGACCTCAGTGATAACCTGGGCCCAGACAAGATCTGTTCAGGCCCCGATCTGTAAGCCAAAGCGGCCACCAGCCTCACCCCTGCTTGAGGAACCCCATCCCACTGCAGCGAATGAAGCGTTCGGAGCAGACGGGCGCTCGTGAACATCTTTCAAGTCGCGAAAATCACAAGCTCCCAGCGACAGCCAAGTCAGTGCCAGTGCTGGTTTGTCTAACGGCTCAGGAACTGCAAATGTAATCACCTAGCCGGAAGCACAGACACAAAGAGCCAACAAGTCGAAGGAGAAGGAAGCAGGGAGGTTCAAGTGAAGCAGGTGAGGGTGACCAGAGTGATCCGTCTGCGTTTACCTGACCCCCTGCACGCGGCACGCAAGGGCGTGCCACACGTCAGGGACTGGAGATTGCTGTCCACCAACTGTGGCGTCGTGGTGCAAAGTCAGGGGGACTGACCCCGACCGGAGATAAAGAATTCGGGCTACTTTCTCAAACACACCCAGCGAGACACACAGGTGCACCGCGCACAAGGCACACAGCCGGTCCGGCGCTGGTGCAGACAACAGGGGGCGGGGGGCGGGGCCTCCGAGCCCCTGCTGTGACCTTGGATCTGCTTGAGCCGTCACCGGAACACCCATCAGCTACCCCACAGGCTAACTTCGGGATGGGCAGGAAGGACACGGTCACCAGTCAGAAACATTACCTGCAGGCCACCCGGTGGTGACTGGGTCCCTTCCTGGCTTAGGAGGGCTGACGTGGGCAGCACTGGGGACGCGGTCCCGCCGTTGGCGCTGCCCCGGGCCGTGCTCCCGCTGGCTCTCCCACACAGGGACACCTCCGGCTCCAGGTGTCCGTGGCCCGGATTGAGTTTTAGGTGCCGGGCCAGGCCCCCTTTCCCTATGTAGGATTTCTCACACATCTGACACTTAAACGTCTTGGGCCTCAGGGAACAGCCCGACGAGGCGAAGAGCACCTGCTTTTCCCTCTGGTCCTCGTCTTCTTCCACGCTCAGCTCCGAATAATCGTCAGAATCTGACAAGTGGCCGTCGGCCAGATCCTCCGTTTTTATGAACTTATAATCTTTGGCTTTATACTTGGGAGGTCGGGATACCCGTCCAGAGCGCGTCTTCACTTTTAGAGACTTTTTTAGCTTCTCCGTGCGTTCCGAGTGCAAGCTGGAAGCAGAGAAGCTCGCGGAGCTGGATGAAACCGGTGTCGCCGCAGGCGGGGCCGAAGCCGACAGAGGGGCCAGCGTGGCCCCCAGTCCTTTCGGAGCCACCCGCTGGAGGGTGGGCAGTGGCCTCTGTACGAACACCCGGATCGGAGGCAAGTGACTCAGGAAGCGCGCCTGTGGCCTGGTGCTCAGGGGGCGCTGTGTCCTGGGCCCCAGCACGCCGCAGCGCCCCCTGGGTGACAGGCTCAGCCTGGCTGTCCCGGGCTGGAGGGTGGCAGGTGGGGCCGTCGGCCTTTCCTGATCTTTCATCTCTCCAGATATCACCTTGACACAAATGGCTTCCAGTTGCTTAAAGACAGAAAGAGAAAAGCATTACGCTTGTCAGCGTTACGCTTCCTAATTTTGGTCTCATCTTAAACGCATTCTCACACTCATTTCTAAATTATAAAATACACCTTATCTGTAAGAGTCTATTTAACTATCTGTGCTGTATGGATACACTTTGCGTCACATCCACAGGTGCGTGCAGAAATATTTGCATATGCAAATTAGAAGTTCATGAAACCACTTGCCATTTCTCTACACATGCCTTCTGATAGTATCTATTCTACATCGCTTTTTAAGTACGAGTCAAGGGGCGCCTGGGGGGCTCAGTCAGCTAAGTGTCCGACTTCGTCTCAGAGCATCATCTCATGGTTCGTAAGTTCGAGCCCCGCATCGGGCTCTGGGCTGACAGCACGGAGCCTGCTTTGGATCCTCTGTTCCCCTCTCCTCTCTCTGCCCCTTCCTTGTGTGCTCTCTCTCAAAAGTAAATATTTAAAAATAAAAAATGCTAGTCACCATCTGCTAAATTGATTTCATGACCTAATAAGAAATATCCTTCTTAAAGTATATTTGTATTTACTTGGAATTCTTAGTACTTTAAATTAGATTAATTCAGGTCAATACACAGGCTCACTTTTTTTTTTTAATTTTTCATGAAATTCTAGAAACGAAAGAGCCGTAAGGAGCGCTGTAGCACAGGCCCCACCACCCACCTTAGGTCCTGCAGCATTTCCCTTCGGGGAAAGGCTCTGCGCCATTCTCCCAGTCTGCATGCCTTCCAGAAAGTGCTATTTGTCATTCTCGTGCACTTTTTATATTCCATACGTAGCTACCCCTCGAGATACGCGGTTCAGTGTTGACGTGTTCATGTGAGTGAGTGTCATCCGCTGTAAACTGGTGCAGCGTTTTCAGGTGTTCTTACTCCCTGTCTGGCTTGTGAAGTTCATCCACATGGAGGCGGGTAGCTCTCACTTCCTCCGCAGTCTGAGACCCTCGCCTGTTCCCGGGCAAGTGTCCCGCAGTCTGCCGGGGCCTTCGCGGGGCTGTGTGTTTCTCCAGGGCACATACCTAGTGGCGGGGAGCTGGTCTCCCACAACTTTTTAACATCTAAGGAAGTGTTACGGCACATGCTTCCTGACGCAGCAAGTCTGCTTCTTGGGGCTCCATGAGCAACACTGGCATGGGCACAGAGATGTAGGTCTTGGGAAGGTCAAGGCAGCACGGACTGCAAGAGCAGAGCACCCACCGAATGGGGAGGGCTGCCCTCGACAACATCCCACAGATAATTATTGAGCAGTTACCACGTGCCAGACACAATGGTAGGCGTACACCTGTCACGGGTCAGGGGACAGGCAGCAAGAAACAAGGTGCATGGCCTCACAGTGCAGAAATAATCCGCATGGGGCACCTGGGTGGCTTGGTCAGCTGAGCATCTGACTTCGGCTCAGGTCAAGATCTCATGGATCATGGGTTTGAGCCCCGCGTCGGGCTGACAGCTGGAGCCTGGAGCCTGCTTCAGAGTCCATGTCTCCCTCTCTCTCTGCCCCTCCCTTACGTGTGCTCTCTTTCTCTCAAAAATAAACAGAGAAAGAAAAGGAAGGAAGGAAGGAAGGAAGGAAGGAAGGAAGGAAGGAGGGAGGGAGGAAGAAAGAAAGAAAGAAAGAATCAGCATCTCTCTCCAGGGAGAAAAGAGAGACAAACCTCCTCATCCAGAACAGGTTTTCCCACCTGGGCACAAGTGACATCTCAGACCATGACCTGTTTCCTGTAGCGGCCGTCCTGGGACTGCGTCCCTGCCTCTCCCCACGAGACGCCGGAGTTCCCCCTCACTTGGGACAAAAATGTCTCCAGACACTGCCAAGTGCCCCCAGCCGAGAACCTCTGGTCTGGGGCCACCAACAAGCCCTCTTTGGACCCAACGCCACGCCAAGTGGAGGGTCAACAGAAATGTCACACGGAGCAGCATGAAAGCTCTTACCGAAGCTGGAGTCCGTGTGTGTGTGTGTGTGTGTGTGTGTGTGTGTGTGTACATGTACCACAAACGGCAGACACACCCCACTACCCTGGGCCAGGAAGTGTACAGACCTGGAGCTCCAGGGCCCCCGGAGGCCAATCCTGGGCCACTTGGAATCAAATGACAACTATCTTTTTTTTAATGTTTTTATTTATTTTTGATACAGAGAGAGGCAGAGCATGAGAGGGGGAGGGGCAGAGAGAGAAGGAGACACAGAACCGGAAGCAGGCTCCAGGCTCTGAGCTAGCGGTCAGCACAGAGACCAACGAGGGCTGGAAGCCACGAACGTGAGATCTGACCTGAGCCGAAGTCGGAGGTTTAACCGACTGAGCCCCCCAGACCCCCCGGCTGCGGCTGCGCTGCCATCAGCCTCTGACTCCGCCTATGCGGAGCACGAGCTAGAAAGCTGTCCTAGCAGCCATCCTTCTTCCAAACAAGGGAACCGAAGCCCGAAGAGTTGGGTGACTCAAGGTCACACCTCTAGGAAGTAGTCTGGGCAGAATCACAGCTGTCTTCTCACACTTTAGCAGGACACCTCTGCAGCCCTGACCACCGAGCCAGACAACTCCGAGCAGCCCAAATCAGTCCGTTAAAAACCAGCAAGGAAGCCTGTGGATTCGATCCTCCCTTCCTCCTAGGGGAAGCAGCTTCTCTCTGGCAACGTTGGGCGGGGAAGCCCTAGTGTCACTTGCAACCCCAGCTCTGAAAGGGGATGTGGCTTCACAGATGACAGGAAGGACCCGTGGCTTCAGGAGCTACCCCGACCCCTGGGCCTGGAGGACCGGGCTCTAGTTTCCACCTGCCTCGTCAACAAGAGCTGCGTGATCCGGGAAGTGACACTGACCATCGATGCTGTGTCGCATCCGGAGTGCCCTCACGTCGTACCCCCTTCGCGAAGCGCACGGCAGGCGCTGTGCGGGGCACTGGGTACAAGCCGGGGCATCGCCTCAACGGCTCTGCTCAATTCTGCCCCAAGTCCCCAACGGGTTCCCAAGTCCTGCACTTCCCACCGGTTCCTGTTAATCCGCTCACGTCTGGGCACCGGGGTCAGGCCTAAGGGCTCCTCGCTCTAAAGCCCCCCGTCCCTCCCAGAGTCCGCCCCTCGGCCCCCACTGAGGGCGTGCGAGGCTGCGCTTCCCGCACCGACGGCGGCGCTGGGACCCCGGCGAGCGCGACAGACGCCGCAGGAACGGACAGGGGCCTGGGCGAGCGGCCGGAAGCACGGAGGCCCCCGCGGCTGCAGACGCTGGGGCGGTGACAGGCGGGGACGGCTCGCCGTCCCCCAGGTCAGTGTGGGCCGCCCGGAGCTATAAGGCGGGCAGCCGCTCGGCCCCCCTCCGGGCCTCAGTTTCCCCACGCCCGCCTCCCCGGCGCCTCACCTGCGGCGGCAGCAGGCGCGGCGGGCGCGGGGGCTCGGCGCCGGGGCCCCGCTGCAAGGCGGCCTGCTGCGCCGCGTCCCGCAGCCGTCGCGCCGCGTCCTGCGGCACCAAGGGCGGCGCCGGGGACGGCTGCGCCTTTGTCACCTGCTCCAGGACCCGCCGCAGCTGCTCGGGGCCCAGTGGGGCCACGCGCGCTGCGCTGCCGCCCTGGCCGGGGGGCGCCTGGCCGCCGCCGCCATCCTCGCTGCCGTCCTCCGCCTCCGGCTCCGCGTCCGCCATCGCAGCCGACACCAGGACTCGAACCCGCGCCGCCAAGCGACGGCGGCTCAAATGTGCGTCACCTGGGAAGTGGCGAGGGGACTACGAGTGCCCCGCAGGCCAAGATACCTTGGAAGACGACCGCAACGGAACGAGCAGGTCGGTGGGTGGGGCCTGCGTTGGCCCCGCCCCGTCTCCGCTTCGCCAAGGACAGACTCGGCCTTATTTTCCTCTCGCTTGTCACTGATGTAATTTTCAGGTGTCACTCCTCCAGGAGCTATTCAGGGTCTCCGAGGCGGAGGTCTCCGGAGCTCCAGAGACCCGTTGCCCATCCAAAAGTTCACACTATCCGAAAGTTCTCGACGTCATGTGCATTGGAGCCTCCTGAAGATCCCGTCTGCCCAGGGAGACTCCTGGGCCCACCTTCTTACTAATAGATCTTGCAGGGGATCCAAAGTGTGCTCCCTTTAAAAAAAAAAAAAAGAACGAGTTTTATTTTATTTATTTATTTTTAAATGCTTATTTATTTATTTTGAGACAGAGAGAGGGTGCGAGCTGGGGAGGGGCAGAGAGAGAGGGAGAGAGGATCCCAAGCAGGCTCCTGGCTATCAGCGTGAGGAGCCTGAGCTTGGCTCGATCTCCTGAATCCTGAGATCGTGACCTGAGCCGATAACGACTGAGCCACCCAGGCCCCCTATTTTTTTTAAGTAGGCTCCACACCCAACCTGGGATCACTGCCCAGAGATCGAGTCACAGCTCCACCGACTGAGCCAGCCAGGCGCCCCTGAGGTGTGCATTTTTAACAAACGTGCGCCCTAAGTTGTTCCCAGGCCGATACACCCACCCATACTGGATGCACCTTAAGGGCCAAGATGATATTATACACAGTGCTCAGCACAAGCACCCGCTCAGAGTGCAAGATCAGGGCATGAATGACGCATGGATGAATAGGAAGGAAGGGACCTCTCCACCACTCTGCCCATTTCAGTCCCATCCATCACAGCTCTACCACGCCCTCTTCTTCAGCCCAACCTTCCCATTTCCCCTCCTCTTCCCTCTCCTGGCTCTGTGTATCACGCCCAGTTTTGTAGCTGCTGGTGTGTGCATGTTTCTTAATTCTCCTCAAGGGAGGGCAGTAGGGCCGTTGGTCAACAGTTATTAAGCGCCTGCTGGGTGAGTCACCATGCTTGCCTTCCTGACTGTCCTGCCTGCTGTGCACCGTCTAGGCAGGAAGAGAGGAGGAAACTGGCATTTACAGGATAATATGATGAGTGTCTTGATGCTCATAAAAGGAGGGAGACTGGGGAGCCAGGGTGATGTCCAAGAAGGTTCTGGTAGACTTTTTGATCATTTTTCTCTCCACATCATCATAGTCAATACTCACGCTGGGTTCACTAAGCTCCCAACAGTGTTCTAACTTAACTCATCAGTAGCCTCACTAAGGATCGGCCAGGAAGGAGATCAAATTTGTGGAATGTGTTTCAATTCCTTAATCGTCTTATTTTAACTTTGAAATAAGACCTCACTCTCATATCCTCAGATGTCCGAAAGGTCCTCTCTGACCCCGAAGCCAAGAACTGCCCTCTTCATTTAGAACAGAGTACCCCCATTTCATCATGTTTTTGAGCCTGTCCAGGGGGAGAGGGGACTTCTATGCTCTTAGGTTCAGTCTTTAGGGGCCTGTGAATTAAAGTGACAAAAGACAGATTAACAAGAGAAAATACAAAATGTAATCATGCATTTTTACTAATGTACCGAGGGAATTCACAGAAAAATGTGACTCGAAGAGAAAGATGTGGGACCTATAAACTATCTTAATAGGGAACAGAAGAGGGGAAGGGTACTTATGGGAAAATAAATGCCTTTTCGGAAAGATAAATGGACCCTCACCAGAGTAGCTGGGACATATGACAGCTTTGTGACAATGCCTGTATAGGTGTGATGCCAACTACTCTCCAGTGACAAGAGTCCACCTTTCCTGATTGGTCCCAGGGAAGCGAATTTATGACAAATGAATTCTTTTTAATCCTTTGGGAAGGCTCTACTCTTAGGCAGATTAGGCTTTTCAGGAGTTCAAATGTCTCCTGCCCAAAATGGTGTTTATGCCACACCGGTGTATTCTGGACCCCTTCAAGCCTTGTTTGGGACAGTGTGCGGGTCTGAGGATGATGGTCTCAGCCAGCTCCTCCCCTGCTGGGTCCCTGCATCTAATAAGGTACCCAACACAGATATGCAAGGTGTGCCATCCAGGGTCACGTCAGTGTCAAGAGCCCCAGGTTTTCCTTCCTAACTATTTGGAAGAACGAGGGCCCGTCGCCGGCACTTAATGAGCCCTTTTACTCCGTGCTGAGTGCCCGCCAAGGGCTTGAGCTGTTGCTGAGTTACACCAGAGCTTAACACATATTTGAGAAGAGTGATTTACTAGATGCTCTCACTGGGTACTTTTGAAACACGGCTGGAGCTCCTACTAGACCCTGATATACGATGGCGTCAGCCTGAAAATACCTGGCTCTTTGTTAAACTATACAGCCTGAAGGCTCGCAGAGACTTGCAGCCCGAGTGAGAAATTCACCCAGTTGCCTTCTGGCTGCAAATGGCAGAACCAAGAGAAAAAAATGTAAAGCCTAAAATCTCTCTGAAAAAGAAGAAAGTAGCAGGAGAAGGTTTCCAGATGCTTCCACAACCGTGTCTCACTAAAGACATGACCGGTGTTGACCGGTCACTGTCTCCATGGGGGTTGGGATTTGTGTCTCTTTTTTACTGTTCTGCTTCGCACTAGACTCGAGAAGGCCATGCAGTAAGAAGGCGCTCCCTCAGCATTTGCGGATTGAACTAATTCCAGACCCGGATTTTCAATTCTAAGAACCATGAAAACCGGGGACTCCACCGACGGCCCTCAGGACGACGGCTCTGCATCAGGAAGCAACTGGAAGTGACATCTGAGAGCATCCCGGGGGGGGGCGAGGGGGGGGGGGGAGACCCCAAAGACTGCTGCTGGCGCGCACAGCGGGCGGGGACCTGGAGGGACAAGCGCGCGCAGGATTCTGTCCGTTCTCCCCACGGGCGGCCTGCGCCAACCTCGGGGCCGAGTCCGGAGCGATTCTGCGGCGGCTCTCCCGTCGGCGGCTCGCAGCCCTGGAAAGGCATATTTAGAAAGAAAGAGAGAGAGAAAGCGAGGGAGAGAAGGAGAGAAAGAAAAAAAGTTGTAAAATGCATTGAAAAGGGGGGAATGGATGGGAAAAAAAAGTCCTCCCCTTGTGGCCCGTACGGGGATCGAACCCGCGACCTTGGCGTTATTAGCACCACGCTCTAACCAACTGAGCTAACCGGCCACTTGACGCTCCGTCTGCGCCGCCAAGCCTATGAGGTTTCTACGCCTGCGCGGGGCCGCCGGCTGCCCAAGCCTCCGCTCTCTCTGAACTGCCGCCATCCCCGCGGTCATCCCTATTGGCCAGAAGAAAACCCAGAGACTCGGTAAAGAGAACAGAAGAGGCTCCTTACCACGAACCGAAGGTTTTCACGGGGGGATGCAAGTTATACAGGGGAGGCTTGGCTCGGGAGCAGGATTTTCAAACATTGCGACTCAGTGCTATTTTTATGTATCTCCGATAATCCTTCCAGCGTGGAAACTTCGTGAATCAGGAGCTTTAGCTGTGGCTAAATACAGCCTAGGGAATGCAGAAAACCAGACCGAGAACAAAAGAACCGAATCCCCCACCGCCCGAAAGCAACGTCCGCTTTGGTCTCGGTACCTTTCCTGACAATCTTTTTTTCACTGCACAGGTTTATTTAAAAATATATAATTTGGCACTCAGTTCAACCTTGTTAAAAAAGAATGTAATCTTTTATCTTTCTTTTTTTTGTACTTAATACTCTATCATATCCCTAAGCAATTGCAAATGATTTTTAAATAGTTCCTTAATGTCCCCCCCCCCCCCCGCCTGTTTTTTAAGGTCGGGAAAATGTCTTCCTTTTGCCCTCTCTCGTTAACTAGCATATGAATAAATCATGAAAGAGTTGCTAGGTGAGCAAACGGTAGTGTCTGAAAAGATATAGTCCCCCCTTGGGCTTTTTGGTCTCCGAGTCTCTGGCCTCCTGTGCTCCGGGAGTAGGAGAAGGGACCCCCAGCTTTTCACACTGTCCGTCCCTGTGGTCTGACTATTCAAAAAAAAAAAAAAAAAAAGTAAAAAAGCAGCTGATGTATCATCAGCTCCCCTGCTGCGAGCAGCGGAAGCCCGGCTAGCTGATCTTAACAGAACGGAAGTTATTAAAAGGAGGTGTTGGGCCAGGTTTCTCAACGCCTGCTCCTTAACTCCGGCTGTGCCCTGACCCCAAGGAATCAGCGGTGAGCAAAGCAGACCTCATCTGTCCTCACCAAGCCCACAGTTTAGCAAAGACAGGTGCTAAGTTAGTATCTGGTGGAGACACTCAGGCGTTAGGCTGAGTGTAGGTAAACAGGGCCAGGGTTTTGAAGACTGGGTCGGTTGACGGGTTCTGCAGGTCAGGGACGCGTAAGTATAGGCCAAAACAGGCAGAGCACCTGGGCGAAGTGAAATGTCTGTGATCCGGTCCATGTTGCTTGTAGCTGAATGTCCAGCGCCTAGCACACTCTCTGGAGTCACAGGAGTACAATAAATAGGAGTCAGGTGTGCCTGGCTGGCTGCGTCAGGGGAGCATGTGACTCTTGATCTTGGGGTCATGAGTTCGAGCCCGGCATGGGGAGGTGTAGATTGTGGGAAGCGGCAAAGATTCAGCTGCTTGGCCATTTGCTAGCTGGATATGTCACTCCCTGAGGGGAGTTGCAAAAATAGGCAGGGGAGCACCACTCCCTGTCAGAGGAGAAGCCAGAAGAACAAAGATTAATCGTCTACAGGCAGGGTGGTATTGGCCCTTGAGTGCTGTGCTAAAAACTTTAGTTTATTTCCTTCTTTACCCTAGCCTAAATCCCTTAACCCTGTTTTCCTAGCAACCGACCTAGGTCAGCTGCCTTGTTCTCCCGCCTAAAAACCTATATAAGATACAGTGTTTTCTGAATAAAGGGAAGAGGCTTGACCAGATACCGTGTGCTGTCTCCACTCTCTGCATCTCCCTCCTGCCCTTTCTCTCCCTCCCTCAGGATCAAGAACCGGCAAGGATTTACCGCCCTGCTGGCCGGGGCGGGACCCGACAGTAGATTATAAATAAAATATAAAATATTTTATTATATAGTTTATTTTATTATATAATATTATAAAAATATATTTTATTAATATAAAATAATAATAAATAGGAGTCAGATGAATGAATGAGCTAATGGCAAATTCACATTTTAAAACATGTCGGATCAAGTAATTTTTCTGTTCAAACCTTCCCCCCCGGCCCCGCCCTGATAGGGTTGCCAGATTTAGCTTCCAACTTAGTATACATCCCAGGCAATACGTGTTGTTTATCTGAAATTCGCCTTTAACCGAGCATAACGTACCTGTGTGGCACCCCTACAGGCAGAATAACACCCGGATCTAAGCTGCTCCCCTCCTCCATGCCACCACCCCGACCCCGCCACAGCCCTACCCCTCCTCCTTCTGGGATCTTTCTCACCAGGCCTTGCTCCTGCCCTGGGGCTTCTGCCCTTCTGTTCCCTCTTCCTGGACCCTCTTCCCCCACTGTCAAGCCTCCTTCCCTCATGTCCTCATGTCTATGCACAAATGTCGCATACTCAGCGAGGCTACCCTGATCCTCTACTTAAAATCGCAAGCTGCACTCAGAATCCCGTTTTTCCTGCCTTCTATTTCTTCCGGAGCAATTAATCTACAAGCTTATTCCGTGAGAGCAGGATGGCAGCAACCTCTACCTTGCACCTGCAGCACCTAGAAGTGCCTGGCACATAGTAGATGGTCGATCCAGGTCTGTCGAAGTTGACAGATCATCCCTTAGAGGTTTAGCCCTGACCCAAGCCAGGCAGAACTGAAGGCTTCTTTCCTGAGTGGGCGGGCTCCAGTCCGCCGGCGGAGGGACCCGGCGCGTCCTCGGTGGGGGAGACGCAGTGACTGAACACAGACGGTAGGGGGCACCCGAGACCCAGGCGCCGCTGAGCACCTGGCCCCCGGGTCGCCTCCTCTGCCCGTGTTGTGCTCACACCTCTGGATTTCTCCTACCGATTCTGACTCCTTGTGACAGTTCCTGCAAGACAAACAAGTCCTAATTTTCATTCTTCGAGTTAGGAAAATGCAAACTGATACATGACCGGCACGGGATGATGGTGCAGGGTTATTATTCTTCAGCATTTTTCAGTGTCTGAGAGAAGGGCTTTTGTGCGTGCAGCTCGGATTTTAAACAGTCCGTTTGCTTTAAACTCAACTTGTAGAATTGTATTCGTTTCCTAGGGCTGCCACAATAAAACACAAACTGGGTGACTTAAGAGAAATGTATTCTCTCCTGGTTCTGGAAGCCAAGAGTCCAAGACCAAAGTGTCCTCAGGGTTGGTTCCTTCCGAAGGCTCTGAAGGATCTGTCCGGTGCCTCTCTCCCAGGCCCTGCTGGTCCGCAGGCGATCTTCGCTCTTCCTTCGTTCATGGAAGCCCCACTCTGGTCATGGCCTCCATCACCACGTTCGCGGATCGCAAGTCTCTGGAACAGTGCCTGGCACCAAGTAGGTGTTCAATACACATTTGTCGAATTAATGTTAAACGCATTCTGTTGGACGTTTCGATTCAGAAACATGCGCTTCCTTTCTGGCAACATTTCAGAGGAAGAATGTTCCTGAGGGAGATTTGATGGTCTCCTCTATCTTTTTCTGGAACATTATTCTTCAGAGGTCAAAACTTCGGGGTTGAATCTCTAATTTTTGTCTCTTTCCTTTGGTCCAAGCCTAGGTCTATTCTCTATTTCCTGAACAATTTCCTCGAACTATCTTCCAACTTTCTTTTTATCTTTTTTTGTTTTGACTCGGAGTCCTGTAGCACACAGACAAGGACAGAGCAAAACACTTGAAATGTTGAAGCTGAATTCTTGCCCATCAATTCTGGAGAAAAAAATGGGGGGAAAAAAAAAGAAAGAAAGCAGGGGCGGGGGGGGCGGGCGGGGAAGCAGGAATAAAATGCTTCATTGTACACTATGTACCGTGTCAAAGCTGTGAGACAACACAAAGGAAAAGTACACAAACAGAAGGATTTTTCAGATGTTGCTTCTAATTTGCTACAACAAATGGGTTGGTTCCAGAAACTTCTAAAAAATGTCCTTCCTGAAAGCATGTAGATTAACTGCAAAGCTTTTACAAAGGTCTCTATTAGATGTAAGGGAGCTGTCGAAGCACAGGGAGTTGGAAGCTGCAGATTTGGGGCTGAATAGAGACGGCCACTAACGGGTGGGTGACCTTGGCAAAGGCCTCTCTGGGTCTCCAACAGGCCACATGAGCTTCTATAACCTGTCGGTCTACCTCTTTCATCCCTCCCCGTCAAGGGTTAAAGTTTGTCCTGGATGTGCAATAACCTTTGAAAGTCGGGCTCACCTTTGTCCGAAAGGAGTAACAGCAGGTGACAGGTGATGATACCTTTTTTTAAAAGGTTTATTTTTGAGAGAGAGAGACAGAGTGAAGTCGAAGAGGGTCAGAGAGAGAGGGAGACACAATCCAAAGCAGGCTCCAGGCTCTGAGCTAGCTGTCAGCACAGAGCCTGACGTGGGGCTCGAACTCACAAACTGTGAGATCATGCTCTGAGCTGAAGTTGGATGCTTAACCAGCTGAGACACCCAGGCGCCCCGTTGATATCTTTTGATTAGTCACATTTATCGAGCATCTGGGCAAAAATCAAGCAGTATTGTATAGTGAGCCGCAGACCTCTGATTGAATCTGCACTACCGCCCTTTGGAGTGGGTATTTTTAGCCCCATGCTGCAGAAATGAGAAACCGGTGGTCCAGTGATTTGACTGGGGTTTCCTGGTGTGATTTTCTTCTCTGTGACTTTAAGGGCTGATTTTTAATTCTTTCTGGTCTCCTTTTAGGAAACCTTTTCTTAAACTTTATATCTGTTGTTCCAAATGCCTTTTTCTCAGACATGTGCATAGACTCCCTGAGTCTGAAGTTTACGAATTTTTGCATTCACATCACACATTACACCGTGACCTTATTTATAGTGCTTGGTTAGCTTCATGTTAGTTGGAATGGCCAAGATTCTTGTGCTCTTTATTTCGTAGCCCTGCTACCTTAGTTTCCTCTGAGATTATTTATTATTTTCTTACGTGAATCAAATTTCTAGTATCTTTAGGTGGATTTGCATTTGCCCACCTTACCAGTGTTACCACGTTTGAAATTTCTGTCGTCTCTAATTTTTTCTAACTTCTGCTTATTTCCTGGTTAGAACACTTATTAAGATATGCAGCAGAAGAACACATATCTTTTATGTTTATTTACTTTGAGAGGGAGAGACGGAGACAGAGTGGTGGGGGGAGGGGCAGAGAGAGAGAGAAACACAGAATCTGAAACAGCTCCAGGCTCCCAGCTGTCAGCACAGAGCCTGATGTGGGCCTTGAACTCATGAACTTTGAGATCATGACCTGACCCATAGTTGGATGTATAACTGACTGAGCCGCTCAGGCGCCCCGGGGCACATATCTTTTAAACATGGCCTCATGGCTTAATCTGTTGACATTGGAAAATAGGGAAACAATAGTGCTAGGATGCGGGATGAACTGTTTTAGAATGAACTAGAAAGCTCCAGTGGCCGTCATTAGGTAGTGCTGGAGCAGTTTCAAGGGTGGAGGTCTAAGGTGCAGGTGGTTCCATTTTGCAAGCACCCCTTGAGCGTGGTACAGCCCGGCTGCTGTCACTGTGTGCAGGACGGGAGAAGGGCTCATTGTTTCTTGGCTGTCAGTTCATCTTCTTGTCATTTAGGGCATGAGTGGTCCAGGGAAGCGGGTGACCAGGCCCCACAGCTGTAAGCCCAGAAGGCTGTCGCCCACGCGTGGTGTTTGAGCGTGTTTCTGTAGGGAGACATGGGTCCACAGCGATTGCTTTTTCTTTTCCAAGTAGCATTTCCTAATCTGTTCAGAGTTAAAGAAAGGATAAGGAGTTATCGAGGCCAGTGGTTCTTAAAATATAGTCACCGGTGCAGCAGCAGCGGCACCGGGGATCCTGTGAGAGCTGCAAATTACTGAGCCCGGCCGCAGAATTACAGACGCAGACACTTAGGGAGTGGGCGTGGCTATCTGGGTCCATCAAACCGCAGTCACCCGAAGGCGGGCGATTTCCGACCTGCTAAAGCTAAAACCACGGCTCCAGGCAACACCTATCACAAATGCCCCTTTTGTAAACTTCCCGCCAAGGTCCCCCGTTTGTATCCTTTGAGCTTTCATTCTGGAGGCCCTCCTCCTCTTCTGGGAGTGGTGGTCCTCTGCACCAGGGGTGATGGGCGCCCCGCTGCTGAGGACTGAAGTCCAGTGGCCCCTGCTGGCCTGGAGGAGCGCCCTGGTCTTTACAACCGGACCAGCGTGGTCTTTGCAGTTTCACTCCCCAGAGCCGCTTGTCTATAATGAAAAGGAGCAGAAAATCCCTCAGCCCGGGGCAACCTGAACCCCAGGGGCTGGGGCTCAACCGCCAAAACGCGTTCACCTGTTCATCAAGTTAACAGGAAGTCAGTGACTCTCCAGGAACACCCTCTACCTGCAGGGGAGATGAAAGGTGGGCAGCCCAAGGAGCTTAGAGCCTAACTGGCAGAAGAAGCATATGAAAGTGGGGCGTCTGGGGGGCTCAGTGGGTTGAGCATCCGGCCTTGGCTCAGGTCATCATCTCGAAGTCTGGGGGTTCAAGCCCTTTGTCGGGCTCTGTGCTGACACCTCAGAGCCTGGAGCCTGCTTCAGATTCTGTCTCCCTCTCTTTGCCCCTCCCCCGCTTGCACTCTCTGTGTCTTAAAATAATTAACATTAAAAAAAAGAAGCATGTGAAAGAGACCGAAAGATAAATGTGACAGAGTCCCAAAATAAGGGGAAAGGCCACAAGGAGACAGGGAGAGATCAAATCCCAGTGGTCCGCAGGAGTTAGATGTCACCCTTCAGAGCCAGCAAAGACAGCGCCATCAACAATAGAACTAGCAATGACCGTTGTGTGTTTTTTTTCAATGTATTCTGAGATAAAAGTCACATATTCTTTTTTTTTTAAGTTTATTTATTTATTTTGTTAGAGACAGAGAGAGCATTGGCAGGGGAGGGGAAAACACAGAGAGAGAATCCCAAGCAGGCTCCTCAGTGTCAGCACAGAGCCTGGCCCAGGGCTCGAACTCACAGACTGTGAGATCATGAGCCAAGCCGAGATCAAGAGTTGGACGCTCAACTGACTGAACCATCGGGTGGCCCACATAATGTTCTTAACCACTTAATATGTGCAATTCAGGAATTATTACAAAGTTGTGCAACCATCTCCACAACCTAATTCCAGAAGATTCTCATCGCCACAGAAAGAAACCCCGTCTCCGTGAGCAGTCACTTCTCTCCCTCCCCCAACCCCTTTCTGTCTCTACGGATCTGCCTGTTCTGGACATTTCCAATAAATGGAATCATACAATACACGTGTGGCTTTTAGTGCCTGGCTTCTTTCACTTCGCATCATGTGACTGCTTACTGGGAACAGGGCTTCCTTCTGGAGTGAAGAGGAAGCTATTTCCAAACCAGATAGAGGTGGTAGTTGCACAACACTGTGAACGTACTAAACATCACACGTTAAAATGGTTAATTCTATGTTATATGAACTTGACTCAGCTTTGTACAAAGAAGTTAAACATTTCAAAGTAGATGCCCTTGACTCTGAAGCTCCGCTTTGGGAATTTCTTCTCTGGGCACAGGAAATTATGTATCCACAAGGTTGCTCACTGCAGCAGTGTTTGGAGACTTGGACTATTAGAAACAACCCAGATGTCCATCAGGAGGGGACCAGCTACACAGGGGATGGTGCAACCATGAAACAGAATAGTCACCAAATATATAATGTAACGGACTAGAACATAATGTTATATATGAAACATGATAATGTTTTGATATGATAGTTTAAATAAGATATTAATATTAATTATAATTTTATTGATTAAATACATGTCAAATATATTTAAAACATTATTCGAGGAACTAAAAATAACTTCCTTTTTTTAAAAAATGTTTTATTTTTGAGACAGAGAGTGAGAGTGGGGGAGGGGCAGAGAGAAAGGGAGACACAGAATCCGAAGCAGCTCCAGGCTCCCAGCTGTCAGCACCGAGCCCGATGTGGGGCTCGAACCCGCGAACCATGAGATCACGACCTGAGCTGGAATTGACCTGAGCTGAAGTTGGACACTTAACCAACTAAGCCACCCAGGTGCCCCTAAAAATAATTTTCTAAACTGAAATGATTTCGGGCACAAAGATGTGAAAGGAAGGCGGGATGGGCAAAGGTTTGGGCCTGACGATTTCAGGTGGGGGGAGATTGTGTATGGGGTGAGAAATGTGACTTTATCCTATAAATGACAGGCAGGCACCTGTGGAGACTTGGTCACCCTGGGGCTGGAAGTAGGAGGCTGGGACTGGCAAGAGGTAAGGTGGGTAGAACAGGAGGAGGGATGTGCAGGAAACCGAGGTGTCTTGTGGGGGTGGGGTGGAAGGGAATACTGAGGGCAGAGTGCACCCGGGCAGGTGGTCTGCCCCCTCTGGGGTGGGCTCAGAGGGCAGGGGACAGGGGAGAGTGGCCGGTCAGTGGAAGCATTCAGGGCTCATGTCCAGTGGCTTAGACAGGAGGAAGCTCCTAGCCAATGGACAAGAGATGATGTCCTCAATGGGGGGACAAGAGAGAGGGATTGGGAACCATAAAGAAATTAAAAATTGTACATTGTTATGTTTTGATCTTTTCCTGAATGGTTTTTCTTTCTTTTAACAGTTTTTATTAACTGTCGTGTATCAGATTCCTTTATTCCTGCATCTTCTTGGTTGCTTCTTCCTTATATTTGCCCTTTTCCTTTCCAACTTGGCGAGATTTGGCTCTGCATTCAAGAATCTTTGTGGGTCTTTGTCTGGTTTCAGTCTGGCGATAACCACCAGGCTGCGGTGGGCGCCCACGTGGACATTTGGGCCTTTTGCCTTCACTCACCGTCCTCTTTCAATGCCGATGACGTGTATTTCTTCCTGTAAACCTGGACGACGTTGCCAATTTGCTGACCTTCGTACTGTCCTCGCACAGCCTGCACTTCATCATCCTTCCGCATGGGCACGGATCCAGCGTGCTACTTCTGTCTCCGCTCTTTGGAAAGAGGGGAAGACATAAATTTCCTGCGAACGTGGGAAGGTGCATTGAAATGGCGCTTACGGTTCCTGCTCCGGTCAGAAGTCACAAACGGATTGAACTTCATTTTGGTTGCAGTCGGCAGGTGAAACCTCCTCAGCTGCTGCCGCTCCAGAGAAGGCAGCAAAGGGGAGGAGACCTAACCGGCTCCTTAATCTTCGGAGACCTGCTGTGTCCGTGCAAGTGTGGGGGGAAGGGAATTCATGTGTAGATCTTTCTGTGTTGGCACAGTGCTTTTGGAGAATTACTTCACATCAGTCCACAATTAAATTATACATGCCTATGACCTATCACCTCCAACAGAAACAGTCATATGTGTGCTCAAAAATATGCACAGAGATATTTTCTGAAGTATTGTTTGTTATAGTGAAAATAGGAAACATTAATAGGGACATGGTTAAAAAATGAGAGTATATCCATCCTGTGGAATATTATGGGTCAGTTAAAAAGCACAGGGAAGCTCTCCATTATATTATATAATGTGCTTATATTAAAAGATAACAATTTTTTAGGTGAAAAAAAGCAAATTATAGAAGGATATCTATGATTTTCAATTATGGGGAAAGTCTGTCCATTCATGCACAGAAATTCCCAAAAGATGCCACTCAACTGTTGCCAGTGGTTAATTCTGGGGAGGACGGGGAGTGAGAAGGCTGTAAATGCTTCGAAGGGATTATTTCAAATTTTACTTATATACTTCTGTATTTTAATTCTCCCCCCCAAGGACACATTTTATTTCTTTAATTTCAAAAAGTAATTGGAAAAAATAGGAATACCTGCACTAAGGGAGTAATTGTGGGAATGAAAACAGCAACTACATGACAATGAGCTTCATAAAGCACTACACCGGGTACAGAGAGTTGTATTTTTAGCGCACGGTGAGGGCTGGCCGCCGTTTGCTTATAAGGTTCCCCCTTTGCACAGTTTATTCATATATTCGTTCCTTCAACCTTACCCTGGAATGTAAGTTTCAGGAAGTCGGGGACCCTGTCCACACTGCGCTCCTTTATAGTCCCAAAGCCTGCAACAGTGCCCTAGGCTCAATAAACTCTTGCTGAATTAAACAGAAACACTTACAAATGAACCTCTGTGTTCCAGGCTAGATAGGAGATGATCAATCGCAGGATGAGACGGCAAAGAATAAATACCAACTGACAGTTATTTAGCGCGTCTCCAACCCAGTTAAAGCTCCACTGTCGTTCCAGCCTTAGGTGTCACCCGGCTAAATTATCAGGCAGGCGGGGAATAGCGATCCCTGAAAGTCGCCTACACTCAAAGGCAGGGAATTGCTTACCTAAGGCGGCGGGGTAGGTTGCTTAGCAACCAGACTAAGGAGTCGGGCCGCACTGCGCACGCGTACACGGTGGGCCGACAGAGGCAGACGCGGCGTTTTGCGCACGCGCGGGCGGCGGCCTCGCGGCGTCTGGGGCCTGACGGTTGCTAGGGAGACAGGGATACAACATGGCGGCCGCATCCTAACGCTCTCTGTCGAGGGGCCAGCGCGGAGGTCCTGGTTCGGAACCCTGTCTCAGAGGAGTGGAAGCCAGGGGGCCTCCCTTTCTGCCCCTTTCTTCTCCGCCCAGTGTCGGCCAGGGCCTGTCGTCGGCTTCCGCCTCCAGGATGAAGAGTGAGCGGGGCCGGAGAGGGGCGGGGACGCGAGGGCGAACGGCCGGGTCCCGGGGTCCCGGAGGGCATGGAGGGGCGGGGTCTGGTCGCCCCGGGGGTGGGGCCACTCGGCAGGCCGGGAAGGGGCAGCTTGTGTGGGCCCCGAGCCTCTCTGGGCTGTCAGAAGGGCGCCCCCGGGGGTTCGGGGCTGGCCTGGGGGCGTGGGGTCTCAGAGCGACTCCCCCGCCCCGAGACCTCCAGGGATATTTTGGTGTGAGGTTATGTTACAAGTTTGGGGGGTTTTGTTGTATTTACACGCTGGACTGAAATCGGGATCTTTGAACATTCGGCACTTAAGGTAGTGATAGCGGTTACTATGTGACTTCCTGCCTTTTAATGACATCGGTTTAGGGAAAAATGATAGGAAAGATGGGCTGTTTTATTTTTTGGATCAAACAGTAGTGTTTTTATTGGAATTATTTTTATAGGGATTTTGAAACAACCTTTTAGTGAAGTGAGTGCTACTAGGAAGTTGGGAAATGAAGTGGTCGTCCTAGAAAATGTAACGGTAAAACATTTACCTGGGTTTGGATTCGTGGATTATGGGTAATTGAACTGCAACCAACCTGAATGGGCTTAAAAAAATTTTTTTTTACATTTCTATACAGATCTATATTTCTGCCACAGGTACAAAAAAATTCGGATCTTCTTTGCTGTGAAAAGATTTAATTACGTGTACGTACAATGCAAAATTTGCATTGTACCTTAAGTGTCCATTGGTAGTTGATTATGGCATAAATTGTGAAACAAAGATATTTAAAATAATTAATTTACCCCATTCAGGCTTTACAAGACATTCTTATCGCACTCAAAGCTGTAGTTAGAATACAACGCCTACAAAAGGCTTTATTCACATGTAAGTTTTTAAAATGTTTATTTCATTTTGAGAGAAAGAGAATGACAGAGACAGAGTGTGAACAGGGGACGGACAGAGAGAGAGGGAGACACAGAATCTGAAGCAGCTCCAGGCTCCGAGCTGTCAGCACAGAGCCCAACGCAGGGCTTGAACCCACCAACTGTGAGATCATGACCTGAGCTGAAGTCAGTTGCTTACCCGACTGAGCCACCCAGGTGCCCCTTTATTTACATTTTTATTTATAGTGTGGCCTTCTATACACATTTTTCCCCCCTTTTCCTTCCCAACTATTTATTTTCAAAATTTTTGAGTCTGCACATAAGTTGCAGGAAGAATTCATTGACTGTTTATAAACCTTTCACCCAAATGCACCATTTTGCCTTTCGTGTGTCTGCTCACTTGCACACTCTTACTTATGTACAGTGTTTGTTTCGCTGAGTGTTCTGAGAGTTAGTAGTACACACAGTACTTTTCACCACTGAGAGCAGTGACATTGTACATAATCACCGTGCAAGCGCCTTGATTATATAGTGCTCTTACCCAGTATGCAGCCCATATTTCAAATTTTCCCAGTTACCCCAATAACGTCTGTTATAGGTGGTTTTATTTTTTCCAGGAACCAATCAAAAAGCACAAATTGCATTTTGTTGCCATATCTCTTTGGTCTCCTTTAAACCAGCTCAGTGTCCTGCCTTCTGTGTCTTTCATGATGTTTTTTTTTAAAGAGTTCAGGCCACGGATTTTGCAGAATGTCCTTCAATTTGGATTTATCGGATAGTTTACTCATGATTAGCTTTAGCTTAAACATTTTGGTCAGAAATACGTCAGAGGTGGTGCTGTGTCCAGTCAGTGTGTCTCAGGTTTGATCCTATGATCATCCCGTTTATTCATTTTGCCTCTTAGACCTTCCCTGCTCCCCTGTTAGAAGCGGCCACTCTTATAGTCTCTCTCATGTCTGTGACTGTCGGTTTTTATAAACACATATCCGTGCGTTTACATACAAGCATATATAAATGGGTGTCTATCCCCCCCTTTATTTTACTAAATTTTTTTGATATTTATGTTAGAGCATGTACACACACGCACGCACGCATGCACCCACGCGCGAGTGGGGGAGGGGCAGAGAGAGAAGGAGACACAGAATCTGAAACAGGCTCCAGGCTCTGAGCTGTCAGCACAGAGTCCGACAGGGGGCTCAAACTCATGGATGGGGGCGCTCGAACCCATGAGCCAAAGTCGGATGCTCAACTGACTGAGCTACCCAGGCGCCTCTATTTTATTTTTTTAAGAATTTACTTTTTCAAAATTTATGTGTTTTGAGAGACCTAGAGAGAACATGTGCACAAGTGAGGGAGGGGCAGAGAGAAAGGGGGGACAGATGATTGAAAGCGGGCTCTGTGCTGACAGCAGAGAGCCTGATGTGGGGCTCAGACTCACGAAGAAAACTGTGAGATCATGACCTGAGCCAAGGTCAGACACTTAACCAACTGAGCCACCCAGGCGCCCCAAGATTTTATTTTTAAGTAATCTCTATACCCGGTGTGGGGCTTGAACTTGCAACCCTGAGATCAGGAGTCATGTGCCCCACTGACTGAGCCAGCCAGGTGTCCCATTCCCCCCTTTTAAACATTAATGTTAGCATTTAAATTTTATACTCTAACAATATATAACACATATTACACATAAGACATTCTACTTATTTTTAAAATTTTATTTATTTATTTTTGAGAGAGAGAGTGTGAGCACGGGCAGAGAGAGAGGGAGAGAAAGAGAATCCCAGGCAGGCTCCTCACCATCAGTGCAGAGCCCGACACAGGGCCTGAATTCACAAACTGTGAGATCATGACCTGAGCTGAGATCAAGAGTTGGGTGCTTACCTCACTGAGCCCCCCAGGTGCTCCACACATAAGCATTTCATATAGTAAATACTTGCATTTTGTATACCTTTTAAACCTTTGGGGTTTTGCGTTTTTTTTTTGTATAGTAGTAGTATTATTATTTTAATTTTTTAATGTTTATTTATTTATGAAGGAACAAGACACAGAACATGAGCAGGGGAAGGGGAGAGAGAGAAGGAGACACAGAATTCAAAACAGGCTCCAGGCTCTGAGCGGTCAGCACAGAGCCCAATGCGGGGCTCGAACTCACAAACCATGAGATCATGCCCTAAGCCGAAGTCGGACGCTTAACCAGCTGAGCCCCCCAGGCGCCCCTAGTAGGTATTATTTGATATGTTCTTTTAAATGGCAACGTTGGTAGTTTTCAATTAGTTGGTTTAGTGTTACATCTTTATTCTTTTCTTCTACCTTAAAATCCAGTCTAAGTACTCGTGAAACCTGCTGTCACCCGGGTGTCCGGCCTGACAGATATTTAACCAGGGAGGACATATTCCAGAACAGGACGTCACAGAGACAGTCACGGAAGTCGGATGAACAGGAAGAGTGAGTCACGGTGACATTGGACTCCTAGCTTGGGGTGAGAGTGGGGCCAGGGATGCTGGGTCACCACGTTGGTCTTCATTTTATGGTTTTCTACATATTTTCTACCTTGTTTTCTAGGCGACGCCCGAGTGTTGAGGGATGTAGTGAGCATTCTGCGCAGGCGACCTCCTGTTGTTTCGCCCCATTTGCAGTTGCAGGGAGCAGGGGTCGCAGCGGAAGGCTGTGCCAGGCCGGCCACACATGACCTTCCTCCATTATTCTGCTCACATACTGCTTCCTAACATCCCCCCAGCCTGGCGGCTGCAGCGCCAGCACGTTCATCCCGTGGGGGGCCTGGGCTCGGCTAGGAGGCCCCAGGTCCTCCCCTGCGGTCCCGTCGGGTTGTGGCTGGGGCTGGCGTCCCCTCTGAAGTTTGTCGCTCGCGTGGCCGGCGGTTGCTCCTGGCCGTCCTCTGGGACCTTCGCGTGGGCTGTCAGCCAGATCGCTGCTGCTCCCCGTGCCTGGCCCTTCCTCGCAGGGTGGCGCTAGGGCTCTGAGCACCAGCGTCCCAAGGGCGCGGGGTGGAAGCGGGGTGACCTTCTCTGATCTAGCCTCAGAAATGTCATAGCGCCCCCGCCGCGTCCCCCAGAGGTGAGGAAAGAGACGTAAATCGCACCTCTTGGTGGAGGAGGCTTAGTGCCACTGAGATGAGCGTGGGGGATGGGGCGTCTAGAAGCGGCCGTCTTCCGGAAATGAGATCTCCCACACTTAGTTGTGTGTGTGTGTGTTTGTTTATAAGATTTTATTTTTAAGTAATCTCTACATCCCACCTGGGGCTTGTACTCATGACCCCAAGATCAAGAGTCACACACTACACCCCCTGAGCCAGCCAGGCACTCCTCCACACTCCATTTTAAACAGGCCCAGGAATATCTATTTTATAGAATCGTTTCAAAGATTAAATGTGATCAACTGTGTAAAAGCTCACAGCACAGTGTCTGGTAAGTGGTAATTATGAATGAGTTCTTTTTTTTTAACTTTTTTTTTTTTTTTTACATTTATTTATTATTGAGAGACAGAGAGAGACCGGGGATGAGCAGGGGAGGGGCAGAGAGAGAAGGAGACACAGAATCTGAAGCAAGTTCCTGGCTCTGAGCTGTCAGCACAGAGCCCGACGCGGGGCCTGAACCCACCCATCGTGAGATCATGACCTGAGCCGAAGCCAGACGCTCACCGACTGAGCCCCCCAGACGCCCTGTGGATAAGTTCTTATTTGCTACCCCAGTGGAGGAAGGCAGGGGTGTAGAAGGGGAAAGAATGACAGATTCTTATTTGGAAGAAATTTACTGTTATCTAATCTAGTGGGAGTGCCAGTTTTTTACTGTCTGAATGTTTTTATGGAGTATTCAGAACACATCTATAAAAGGAGAAAAAAGCGTATGTGTTGGGAAGTTTCCTGTTATCTCACAGAGAATTTTTTATCTGTTGTTATTGCAGAGGCAGCTTCGTGTCCCTCATGAATGGATTGTTACGGAACCAAACTCACAGGGAACCTCAGATAGTCTTGTGTCCCTCTCCCTTCCTAGTGTGCCTCGCTCCTGTTTTTATAAATGGACGCATCAACCAGCAACTTTTTCTCTTTATTTTTTTTCTCTTTAATTAAGTAAAAGTAGTACTGGCTTGTGACCCACTGAAACAGTGAGTCTTGGGCCCCTCCCCTCCTCGGCAGAGTGAGTCCTGGCTGACGTTGCCCTAGCTGGGCCTCCACCGAGCTGAGCATGGTGTGTGTGCGCGTACACATCTGCGTATTCACACAGGCGTGGACGGACCCGCAGACGTCCGTACGTGGATGCATGTGTCTGCGTGCGTGCGTGTGGCGACGCGGTCGTCTCTGAGAGGCCCCGAACCACGCGGGACGCTGCGGGGTGACTCCCGGATGGGTCTTCAGGAGGATGTTTGGACATAGGTTTTGGTTTTTTTTTTAAATTTTTATTAATTCTTCCTGTTTGTCAGTGGCATACGTTCCCAGCAGTGGACGTACCTGGTTAAAGGGTGCGATTTGACTGAAAAATTTTAGTGGGTTTATGAATAATTTTATGTCCTCTTGTGTCTTCACGATGTTCAGCAATCGAGGTCACAGTTTTCCTGCTGCACCAGGTCGTGAACTGGGTGCAGCCCTCTTCGTGGAAGGTTCCGTGTGTGAGTAATTTGGTTTGAGTTACTTCATCTCTCAGAGAGACTGGACGTAGGAAGCTGAGTCCTCTTCCTCCGTAATTCACCCCCCCCCCCCAGTCCTTTCACGCCACTGGCGAGGCCCCACAGCCGATGCCTGTCACCTGCCTCCGTTAAGATATTCAGAAGCGGTGCTTACGGTACAAATGGCATTGAGCGTGACAAGCGTCCCTTTTCACAAAAAGTGAATTTGACCTCCGTTTTCATGCGTTAAATAGGCTTAATTTCCATGGACACAAACAGGACTTGGCTTAATAAAAATGAAAGAATCTTCATTAATGCAAACGGCCTCACTGACCTTCCTCTTTCTTCCCTTCCCTGCAGCTGTGTTAGGTGACGCCTCTTCGTCCTTGAGTCGGGTGGTGGTCTGGGGGTTTTGGGGGGTTTTGGTGACTGTTTATTTTGTCTGTGCCCCTTAATGTGGGGCAGGACTGTGTGCCCCTAGCACAGCCCTGTCCCTTCATAGCTCTGCGTTGTGCTTTGTGCGCTCTTGATGATCCTCATCTAAATTGTAGGCCTGTGAAAACATGGCAGAGCCTGCTGGAGAGAATAGGAAGATGTTTCCTAGGCGTTTTATTTATAAAGATGTTTCTCTTTTTCTCTCCTTTGGCTTTCATTCTTGTTTTTTGGTTTTGTTTTGTTTTATTTATTTTTGAGACAGAGAGAGACAGAGCATGAGTGAGGGAGGGGCAGAGAGAGAGGGAAACACAGAATCTAAAACAGACTCCAGGCTCTGAGCAGTCAGCAGAGAACCCGACACGGAGCTCAAACCCACGAACCATGAGATCACGACCTGAGCTGAAGTCAGATGCTTAACCGACTGAGCCCCCCAGGTGCCCCGCGTTCTTGTTTTATGCCCAGCCCTTCTATTGAAGGAGTCACGGGGGAGACGAGTGCCCCTTTGTCCACCATGGCCGTCTCAGGCCGCGGGTTCCGTGCGTCGCTGGCTCGTGGTGACGGCCTGGAGCGGGTCCGGGATGTTGGCACACGTTCTGAGTTTGTACTTAACCCACTTCCAAGCGAGCACTTGACGGGTTCAGTTTAGTTTTGTTTTAGGTGAGTCTACCTAACCTGCGATGGAGCACAAATTGCATTTACTGCGTACATTTCCCTTCTGTTCTCAATCCGGTAGCTCAGTCCACAGCCTTATTCTAAGTGACTGGCTTGCATCCCTCCCAGAAGCTTCCTGTCTGTCTCTCTTTAAACTGCTATTGTAGTATTGAGACAGTTCATTTTGAGCTCCTGTTTCTGTTGGCGGTTAGCCGAGTTCACGGATTTCTTAAGGTTCTTGAGAATGCCCACGCCCGTGCGCATTTAAAGTAATATATGTTCATTGTGAACATTGAGAAATAGAGCGAAGAATAATGGAGAGAGTTAAAGTCATCACTGAGCCCACTTAGACGTAGACGCTTTAAGATCTGCTACACATTCACGCCCGTTCTTTCTCGTGTGTATTTGCATGATGGTTACCTTTTTTCACTTAACATTAAATTCTGCCTGAGCAGGGGAGGTGCGGAAAGAGAGGGACAGAATCTAAATCAGGCTCCAGGCTCTGAGGGGTCAGCACAGAGCCCAACACGGGGCTCGAACTCAGGAACCAAGAGATCATGACCTGAGCCAGAGTCAAACACTTAACTGACTGAGCCACCCAGGCAACCCGAAAGCATCATTTTTAGTGGCTAGGTAATATTTCAACTTGTGGCTAAAAGTATTATTAGACCATTCCTTGATGTTAGGTATTTTGTAGCATTCTTACTGGTGTGGCACTGTGATCTCTGTAAATTTTATTTGTGTCTCTATTGGTATCCTTGAGATAGAAATCTGGCGGTGTAATTGCTGAGCTAAAGGATATGGGCTCTTTTTTTTTCCTAATATCTTTTTCCTACTTAAACAAGTAATTCATGTTTGCTGCAGAATATTCACATAACACACAGTGAGTGATGGGGAAGGGGGGTCTCCCACACAGCCTGCCCCGGAAGCCTGGCGTCGCCGGCAGGGTAGTGGGTGTTCTCGGTGGTCTTGTTGTATACATTCATGTCCGCATTCGTTGTGGCACGTCACGTGGCCACTGCCACACCAGAGCCTTGTTCCTGCGTGGAATACACGCGTTGTGGGCCTCTGCCAACTTGATAGATGGAACAGTCTCTTGTTTTATTTTTATTTATTTATTAAAAAATTTTTTCTTATGTTTTATTCATTATTAGACAGAGAAAAACAGAGCATGAGTGGGGAGGGGCAGAGAGAGAGACACACACACAGAATCTGAAGCAGCTCCAGGCTCTGAGCTGTCAGAACAGAGCCCGACCCGGGCCTCGAACCCATGAACCGTGAGATCATGACCTGAGCCAAAGTCAGACGCTTAACTGACTGAGCCACCCAGGCGCCACTATTTATTTATTTTTGAGACAGAGAGAGACAGAGCGTGAGCAGGGGAGGGGCAGAGAGGGAGACACAGAATCCAAAGTAGGCTCCAGGCTCCGAGCTGTCATAACAGAGCCCGACGTGGACCTGAACTTACGGACCATAAGATCATAACCTGAGCCAAAGTGGGACACTTAACCGACTGAGCCACCCAGGTGCCCAACAGTCTCTTATTTTAAAAATGGGGGTGGACGCCTGGGTGGCTCAGTCAGTCAGGCGTCCAACTCTTGATTTTGACTCAGGTCATGATCCCAGAGTGTAAGATCGAGCCCTGCATCAGGCTCGTCCCTGAGCTTGGAGCTGCTTGAGATTCTCTCTCTCTCTGTCTGTCTCTCTCCCTCCCTCTGCCCCTCCCCTGCTTGCTCTCTCTCTCTCTGTCTCTCTCCCTCCCCCTGCCCCTCCCCTGCTC
>PJEM01007796.1:0-25854 GCA_004023845.1 Helogale parvula | reverse complement strand
AGGGTCTGAGCTGTCAGCACAAAGTCAGACGGAGCTCGAACCCAAGAACTATGACCGCATGACCTGAGCTCTAGTCAGATATTTAACCGACTGAGCCGCCCAGGCGCCCTGAGGCACTTTTATTTTTTAAGTGAATCATCTGATGCCCATTTGTGCATTTTCTTTGAAAGATACTAGTATTTATTTGTTAAAACTTGTCTTTATAATTAAATATATTAGCTATTCTCATACTTGTTGCATATATTTTCTCAGATCATGGTTTGCCTTTACATTTTGTTAAGATTTTGACGTAAACGTGTTAAAAAGTGTGGCTAGGCTCACCTCTAGATCTTCTTTCTTTGTCAATTCATTGAACTTCTGTGTTAAAAGGCCCTCCCCTTCAGAAGGGCTGATAAATACACAGATGCATTTTAAGTTTATTTATTTATTTTTGAGAGAGACAGAGCATGAGGGGGGAGGGGCAGAGAGAGGGAGAATCCCAAGCAGGCTCTGCATGGTCAGTGCACACAGCCCAACGTGCAGCTCAGACCCGTGAAACCACGAGATTATGACCTGAGCCGAAACCAAGAGTCCGATACTCAACCGACTGAGCCACAGAGGTGTCCCACAAATGCATTTACAAAAAAAATTTTTTGAGAGAGAGAGAGAGAGAGAGCGAGCGAGAGCGAGCACGAGTGGGGAAGAGAAACAGAGGGAGAGGTCTGTTGCGTCCACCTCTTCATTAACACTTGGCGTTTCCAGCCTTTTTAATGTTAGCCATCCCAGTGGATGTGCTGCGACAGGTTTTGGGAGCTAGCCTTCGGGGCGCCGGGTGGGTCAGTCAGGTGAGTGGCCAGCTCTTGATTTCAGCTCAGGTCATGGTCGCAACGTCATGAGCTCAAGGCCGAGTTGGGCTCTGTGTGGATACACAGCCTGTGGGATCCCTTCTCTCCCCGCCCCTCCCCTGCTTGTGGGTGCAACGCTTTCTCTCCCAAATTAAAAAAATAAATAAATAAAAAAGCTCGTTATTCCCGCTTTGTTAAACAACTACCTAATGTTGTCGAGGCGCGAAGTCCCAGCGCAGGGAGACAACATCCGGGAATGCTGAGTGACCAGATGGCCTGGTGGACTGACTGTATCAGAGGTTTGAAAGTGATCAAATAAGGAGAGACCGGACCGTCTCCGGTGCTCATGCGTGAGGGTCACGGCGCTCACATCGGAGTTCGTGCTTTCGCTGGTCCTCCTGCCAAGATCGTGTCCCTGGATCGTCGGCACCGGGGCTCCCAAATTCTGCCTTTCTCACGGACCTTGTTAGCCAGTCATTTTGAAAAGGCTCTCTTACCAAGGTCAGCACTCTTCGAATCGCATTGGAGTGACTTCATCCGCACCCTCGTGACGGTGTTCTGCTCGCGGGAGACGGCAGCGGCACCGTGGTCAGGAAAGGGCCCCTGGAGCCAGGCTCCCCGGCTCTGACGCCCTGCCCTGCCGCTCACCGAGGTGACCTCGGGCAGGCCGCCTGACCTCACCGGTAAGGGGGGGCCGACGGATTGCTGAGATGATTGAGGTCAAAGGGCACCTGACACCTGTGCTCGGGTCGTGGGGTTTCACAAGGACCGATAAATACCGTTGTCCTGTGAGGGGCGGCAGGGCTTCTTGGAGAAGTGGCCAGTCCTGGGACTGAGACCGGGAACACACAGAAAGTAAGAAAATACTCAGAAACAGACCCTTTATTGATGGGGGCACGTCAGGGGGACACAGGGGCAGCCGAATGGGCGCATGTGGCCAAAGCTGGAGCAACCTGAGCGACAAAATAAAATAGGATGGGACCATCCCAAGTATAAAGTAAATATCCATGGGTCCACACTGCCAGTTAGTAAATAAGTAAGTGAGAACAGACAAGCTTCCATGTGGGAGAATTCCAAGTCCTTTCTGTAGGCGCTCCGCCCTCGAGGGGGGGAGTATTATTTCCCGCTCAGAGTACGGGGTCTCACTGTGACTTTTCCCACAGAGCACAGTACAGAGGGGGTGGGAGCAGGTCACGCTACAGTGGGGAAGCTGACAAGCACGGCCTCTGCCTGGTGACCGGGTCAACGTCACTTGTCTTGAGTGTGTGACCTAGAAGTAGAACTGCTGGGTCCCAGGGTAGCTGTTCAACACCTTCAAGAATCGCCGACCGCTTCCCGCAGTGCTCAACTGCCCCCCGCGGTGGCCGCCCGTCTGCGTCCCCCGGCAGTGTGCGCAGTCCTCCCCGGCCCACATCCGGCCGACGCTTGTCATCGTCTTGCTTCTTGATCCAGCCATTCTGGTGGCCGCGAAGTGGTATCTTCTGTTATTTTGAAGTTTCTTGTAAATTATTTTTATTTCATAGATTGGCATTTGCTTCAAGATGATATAAATAAAAATGCTTAGTTTTAAATTTCATAGTCTGTTGTCCTTAAAGGAACCATGAGGAAAATAGAGCATTATCCCTCGAATTTTTTCAAACAGAAGACAACTGAACAGTATAATGTAAAGAGCATCAGTGGTTATATGGCGAAAGGGGAGTCTCCTTTCTACTATCCTCCAGCCGTCTGGATTCCCTCCCCTGTGAGCTTACCACTTGGCACTTTCTTATGTTCCTTCCAGGTCCTTCTGTGTATCAATGAGCATAAATGTGTCATTGCTGCTGTAACAAATTATCATACACTCAGCGACTTAAAACAACACAAATTTATGAGAATCGTGGAGGTCGGAAGTCTGAAACGAGTCTCCTGGGCTAAAATCCAGTCGCTGGTGTGGCTGCATCCTGCCTGGAGGCTCTGAAGGAGAAGTTTCCTGGCCTCTCCCAGCTTCTAGAGGCCACGGGCGATCCTCAGCTGTGGCCTCCTCCGCCTTCTTCAGAGTCAGCACTGTCACACCTTCTAGTCTCTGACTCTGTCCCCTCTGCCTCCTTCAACTCACTGCTCCTGGGACTACTCTGGGCCACCTGATACGTTAAGGAACAGTTCCTTATTTTAAAGTCCGCTCATTAGGAACCTTAACAATTCCTCCTGCAATCTTTAAATTTTTGTTAAAGTTTATTTATTTTGAGAGAGAGGGAGAGACAGCACGTGCGCACGCACACACACACACACACACACACACACACACACACACGTGGGGGAGGGGCAGAGAGAGCGAGCCCCAAATAGGCGCCCTGCTGTCAGCACAGAGCCCGATGTGTGATCCATCCCTCGAACCTGAGCCGAAACCAAGAGCAGACGCTCTGCAGACAAGCCCTTGGCACCCGCTTTCTGCAATCTGAATTCCCGCAGACGGACAGTCACGGGTCCCGGGGACACGGACACTGTTGGGGAGCCATTCTGCTGACACCCCGTGAACACTTCCCTGTCTTTTTTTTTTTTTTCAAATGTTAACATAGTTGACACCCTGTTCCTTAATTTGTCTTTTTGTTTAATACTCTTATCTCCAGAGGTTCTTCCCCATCAGAAGCTACAGAGCTACCTTCTTCCTGTTGTCTGCTGTAGAATGTTCCTCCATGTGGCTTTTTCATAATTTATTTAACCATGAAAAAGAGTATTTCTTCAGGTGCTAGAGTTTTACGTTTTTATGTAGTCAAATGCATCCATATTTTCAGAGTGACTGCTTACATTGTTATGCTTAGAAAATATTTTTCCTTCAATGAAAGAAACATTTTTCTTAGATGAAGAAAACATCCGTTATGTCCTGTGTGTGCACTCTGGGGCCGCGGCAGCAAATTGCCACAGGTCTGGTGGCTTTCCTCCGACGGGGATGCCTTCCCTCCCGGTTCTGGAGCCGGAGTCTCGGGCGGGTCTTTCCTGGCGCTCATCCGGCAGCCTCCATCTTCACGTGGCCTCCCCTTCTAAGTCTGCGTGTGCGTCTGTTTTTTTTTTTTTTTTTTTAATTACTGTGGTGAAAACAATGCACAAGGAAAACAAGAGCCCTGCCTTCCGGACACACTTGCCAGTGTGCGGCACTGCTCACCGTGTGCTCATTGTTGTACCACAGTCGCTGGAACGGTTTGATCTTGGTGACTCACTCTGCACCCATTGCATCACAGTGCCCCATTTCTTCCTCCCTCCAGCGCCTGGCAACCACCATTCTGCCTTCTCCGCCTGTCTCTCTGTCTTTTTTTTTTTAGCTGCTTGGCGAATAAGTTTATTATTGTCTTTTTCTGAAAACTCTTCGCCGAAAGTTGTGTTTGGTTTATTAGCTCTCAGCAGCCGCTCCTGAGCTCTCGGGAGGCCGGCCTTCTTCTGAGCCGCCCGGTCTTTCTTCTGGGCAAGAGGCGTCTTAGGACGGTCCCTAGGCTTCTTCCCACAGACCGGACGCTCTCGAGTGGCAGCGTGAGCCTCCTCACACGCCTCCTCCGTCACGTCTGGGTCACGGTCTTCATGTACGGAGAGAACTGTAGCCTGTAAGCGTCTTCATCCTCTCCCATTAAGTAACGCGTATAATCTGCAACGCCTTGACCTATGATGTGCTCCTGATGTGCTTCTGCGTTGGACTCCTTGCTTTCTGGATCGCGACCAGGGAACCGTTTGGTGCCGTGCGGAATAGACCAGCCTCCGTCCACAGCTCCCTTGAGGGCCCCAGAGACTTTATTTCCGGTAGGAGTTCCGGCAGGCCCTGCATCCAGAGCAGGTGAAGGCACCAGTGCTTCCACATTGTGTTCGTCTCCAGTCACCTCTCCTTGGCCTTCACAGACCTCACCCCGGCCAAGCCTGCTGAGAGGCCCGCGGGCGCGCAGAAGGCCAGCGCGATAGGCCGCAGCACCATTCGCCAGGCCGACCCTAACACCGTACTTCGGGCGTTCGTGAGCGTGAGCCGCACAAACCATCATGTCTCCTCCTGTCCGGGCGTGAGCCACCTGACAACGGACGCCTCTGTCGGTTACACGAACTGTCATCCTGTAGTCAGGCATGTTGTACTTATTTTTATCCTGAATTACCAAGCGTTTCCAGGCTTAATAATCAGTTTTACCCTCTCATCGTCTTCTAAATTTCACCTGATATCTCTTGAAGTACGCCCTGTTCTTGACAACTGTAACAAACCCCATCCTGCGGAACAGAGACTGGCGTCCGCGGCTCGCCACAGACCAGCTGGCCCAGGGACGCTCCGCGGGGGAGAAAGCTCTCCGCGTGTCTCTAATCAGGACACGTGCCATCGGATTTAGGGCCCCCCGGGTAGCGGGGATGAGAACATGAGGATGTTCTCGTGCCAAGCTCCTTAGCCTCATTATCCCTGCAAAGACCTTCCAAACAAGGTAACGGTCATGGGTGCCCGGGGTTAGGACGAGGGCCTGTCTTTGGGGGGTCCGCCATTCAACTACCTACTCTCAGTGCGTTCTGTCTCCCTCCCTAGAGGTCGTCTTTGGAAAATAAATTTTTGTGACAAGTTCTCACAGTTATTTCTTCAGCCCTTTGCTTCAGGAGCTGCGGGCCGGCCCGTGTGGGTTAACCATGAGGTTAGATGTTCTCGGGGATAGACGCTTTTCCCAATTTCTGCAAATACGTAATTACAAGGAGGATTTTCTCGTTTTGCACAGCCTGAAGCTCTTTAAAAATGCACGCTTAAATTGATATTTGGAGTAAGATTGCAAAACAGTATTTAAAATCAATATTATAGATGGGAAAAATTATAGGTAGGAACAATGCCCTACCAAATGCCCAGTATCAGGAAAACTGGGTGATGTGTATATTAACACTCTAACCAACTGTGGGGGGACGCAGTTTGCCAGCTCCCCGAGCTTCCTGAAAGTTCTCGCTGAATGTACCAGATGGCAAGGCTTATCCATCTTATGTCTGCTTGTTCAAAAAATGCTGGGCCAGGGATGCCCGGAGGGCTCGGTCGGTTGAGTGTTCGACTCTTGATTTCAGCTCAGGTCATAATCTCACGGTTCGTGAGTTCGAGCCCCACATCGGGCTCTGTGACAACAGCGCTGAGCCTGCTTGGGATTCTTTCTCTCCCTCTCTCGTCGCTTCCCCGCTTGTTCTCTCCCTCTCTCAAAATAAATAAATAAACTTAAAAAAACCCCAAGTGCTTGGCCATCTGCCCTGGGCTCCTCTCCTGTAAAGCAGCCCAGTTTTGCTGTTCAGGCGTCATCTGGGCCCATCCTGTCACCCCTGTGAGGCTTTGGGCGGGGAAACCAGGGCGAACGTGCTGATGCGCACGCGCCTCATTGGGCCGCGAGTCTTCAGGGCCTTTGTCTCTGACCCAAGAGGCTGTGTCTTCCGCCAGCACTCAGTCACAGGCTGACGTCGTCACTTATAAGTGGGTAATCTCAGACAGATGTGAATTTGTTCTGAAAATTTGGTGCACATTGAACTTTTGTAACTAAAGTCGTTGAATATTTAAAAGATGATCTTTAAAAAAAGTAGTCTCTACACCTAACGTGGGGCTTGAACTCACTACCCTGAGACCAAGAGGTGCACGCTCTACTGACTGAGTCAGCCAGGTGCTCCAAAGAGATGGTTTTTTAATGTGAAATCTCGCAAGTACAAATTCTCAAAAGCCTATTCTCTTTGTTTTATAAATATGATGTTTACATATCAAGTATGTTAGGGCAGTGCTTACGAGGTGGACAAAAAAACCCGAAACCTCAGGGGGCTTTACATGAGAAAGTGGCGCTTCCTGCTCCTGTGAAGTCCTCTGTGCGTGTTCCCCTGGGAGTCTTCCCTGGGGGCGTTTCCATCCTCTCTGCCAAGGCTTCAGGGGTCATTTCTGTCCTGGCTGGTCAGACGGGGTTCTTTGTCCGCCCCCTCCCCCCTGCCTCCCCAACGGTGTCTGTACCACTTCCTCTTTTATCCTTTTTTTTTTAAGATTTTATTTTTTTTAAATAATCTGTACATTCAGTGCAGGGCTCAAACCCACAAGCCCTAGATTAAGAGTTGCTTGCTCCACTGACTGAGCCAGCCAGGCACCCCTGTTTTCACTTTATTATTATTTTTATTATTTTTTTTAATCTTGTTTATTTCAAGAGAGCACGTGAGTGGGGGAGGGGCACGGGGGAGAAAGAGAATCTCAAGCAGGCTTCACGCTCAGCACAGAGCCCAACTCGGGGCTCGATCTCCTGACCCTGGGATCATGACCTGAGCTGAAATCAAGAGTTGGACACTCAACCAACTGAACTACCCCTTTACTTTCTTATTCTCACTTTTTATTATGGAAAATTTCAAGGATGCCAGAAGTAGAGAAAACAATACAGTGAACCCTCATGTGTATCTGCCACCTAGTCTCAACTGTGAGAACAGTGTGCTGTTCTTTTTTTTTAGTAGTAGTATTTTAATTTTTATTATTTTTAATAGTTTATTGTCAGATTGGTTTCCATATAACAGCCAGTGCTCTTCCCCACAAGTGCCCTCCTCCATCACCACCACCTCCCTTCCCCCTCCTTCTCCCCCTTCAACCCTTGGTTCGTTTTCAGTATTCAATAGTCTCTCAGTTTTGCGTCCCTCTCTCTCCCCAACTCTCTTTCCCTCTTCCCCTCCCCATGGTCCTCCACTAGGTTTCTCCTGTTCTCCTGTTAGACCTATGAGTGAAAACATATGGTATCTGTGCTTCTCTGCCTGACTTATTTCACTTAGCATGACACCCTCGAGGTCCATCCACTTTCCTACAAATGGCCAGATTTCATTCTTTCTCATCGCCATGTAGTACTTCATTGTGTATATACCACATCTTCTTGATCCACTCATCAGGTGATGGACATGTAGGCTCTTTCCATGATTTGGCTATTGTTGACAGTGCCGCTATGAACATTGGGGTACATGTGCTCCTATGCATCAGCACTTCTGTATCCTGTGGGTAGATCCCTAGCAGTGCTATTGCTGGGTCATAGGGGAGTTCTATCGATAGTTTTTTGAGGAGCTTCCACACTGTTTTCCAGAGCGGCTGCACCAGTTTACATTGCCACCAACAGTGTAGGAGGGTGCCCGTCTCTCCACACCCTCGCCAGCATCTATATTGTCTTGATTTATTCATTTTAGCAACTCTGACTGGTGTGAGGTGGTATCTCAGTGTGGTTTTGATTTGTATTTCCCTGATGATGAGTGACGCTGAGCATCGTTTCATGTGCCTGTAGGCCGTCTGGATGTCCTCTTTGGAGAAGTGTCTGTTCGTGTCTTCTGCCCATTTCTTCACTGGATTATTCGTTTTTTGGGTGTGGAGTTTGATGAGCTCCTTGTAGATTTTGGATACTAGCCCTTTATCCGATATGCCATTTGCCACTATCTTTTCCCATTCTGTCGGTTGCCTATTAGTTTTGTTGATTGTTTCCTTTGCCGTGCAGAAGCTTTTTATCTTGATGAGGTCCCAGTAGTTCTTAATTTTTTTAATCTTTATTTTTCATAGGGGAGAGAGTGCACACATGAGCAGGGGAAGGGCAGGGGGGGGGACAGAGGGTCTGAAGCAGGCTCCATGCAAAAGGCAGAGAGCCCAATGCAGGGCTCAAACTCATGAACCATGAGATCATGACCTGAGCCAAAGTTGGATGCTTAACTGACTGAGTCACCCAAGTGCCCCCCCCATTATTCTTTTTCTTTTTTTAGGAAAATTTAATGCCTGTCATGGAGTCCAATGTGGGGCTTGAACTCATGACCCTGAGATCATAAGTGGGATGCTTAGCCAACTGAGCCCTGAGCCATCCACGTACCACCCCCCTTTTTTCCAGGAGCATTTTAAAGTAATCCCAAGCCCCTTATCATTTCACCTGGCAATACTGCAGTATTTCTTGTTAACAAATAAGGACTTTTTTCCTTTTTAAACACATAATTTCCGGGGCACCTGAGTGGCTCAGTCGGTTGAGCGTCCGGCTTCGGCTCAGGTCATGATCTCATGGTTAGTGGGTTCGAGCCCCGTGTCAGGCTCTGTGCTGACAGCTAGCTCAGAGCCTGGAGCCTGCTCTGGATTCTGTATCTCCCTCTGTCTCTGACCCTCCCCTGCTCACGCTGTCTCTCTCTGTCTCTCAAAAATAAATAAATAAAAAATACTTTAAAAAAATAAATAAACACATAATTTCTGAAAAACATCACTTCTAAATAAAATAGTGTCTTTTATTGTTGGTTTGTTCAAATCGAAATTCGCACAGGCATTACGAATGTGTCCTGTCTAACAGAGGCGCTGCGGAGGGCCTTCCCTGGAGTTGCGCTGTTTGAAAAGCCTGCTCTGTGCTTGTGTGGGTTTGGGACCCCGAGGGGACGGGCTTCTCTAGGTCCAGGTCTGTTTAACGGGGCTCTGATCTGTCTGCTTCGGGCAGCTCCACACTCAAGGTTCTTTTCGAGACACCGGGCCGAGTCATGGGCTGCTTCCGGTCAACATGACTCTACGCTCTTATTCTCGTATTATTTGTGCTGCAGAAGCTTTTAGGCCCAGTTAGACTTTTCCTTCCCGGGTTTTTCTCATTCCTTCCATTTCTTCCTGAAAATGAGCGTTTCTCTCCTGAGCTCATTGTTGTCTCGAAGTTCCGTGCCGAGGCAGTCAGCAGTGCCCAGCACACCCAGCGGCCTGCCCCTTGCGCCTTCCCAAGGCCGCAGACCCGGGAGCCACCGCTCTGGCCAAGGGCAGCCGGCGGCCCAGGCTCTCCAGCCCCGCCTCTGGCAGCCGCTGGACTGCCTTCCTGGAGGGCTTTGTTCCCGGCAGCACCTGTCAGGGGCCAGCCAGGAAGACAGAAGCAGCTCTCGGCCTCAGCCCCGATGGGATGGAGCACAGCGAGGCAGAGGCTGCGCCGAGGCGACGGTGGATGGCGGGGGCGGCCGAGCCTGGGAAGCTGCCGTCAGTGTTCAGGAAATCGGGCCCAGCAGCGAGGCCCCCCGGGGGACCCAAAGACTGGCTTTCAGGAGGCTGCCGGTGCCCGTGACCGGTGCACCTGCCGGCGAGCCCGCCTCCGCTGCTCCAGCCGGCCGTCTGTCCAGCTCAGGCAGCGAGGCCGCGCTTCTTGCCCCGGGGTCCGAGTACAGGGGCAGCGATGCTCACGGCCAACACACAGCCTTTCTTCCTGTTTTTCTTTTTTCTTTCAGCACGAGAAAATCCTGTTTATTCTTCTCCCCAGCTATATTGAGAAGTCATTGGCACACGGCTTAGGGCATGCCTAAGGGCTGATTTACGGATATTGTGAGATGATTACCATGGTAGGTTCAGCTGACATCCATCTTCTCGTACAGACGTGAGAAAAGGGAAAAAGGAAATAAAACTTACTCCCTGTGACGAGGATTCTTAGGACCTAATCTCTCACCGGCTCTCCCGTGCAGCAGACGGCAGTGTTAGCTGTGGGTAGTGATTGTGTCCCGTGTTCCGTCCGTGGCACCTACCTATCTTGTACCTGGAAGTTTGCACCTCTTGACCGTGTTCCCCTGTGCCCGCCCCTGCCGGCTTCCCGGGAACCGAGGGCACCGGGAACATTGGACACCGTGGGATGACTGAGCTCTGCCCCTCGGTGTGGAATTATTGCATAGGTTTAAAAAAAGTTCACTGTCTGGAAGTTGAGTATATGCATAAATTTTATTTCTATGATTCTTTTTATTTGCAGACTATAAGGCGATTGGCAAAATAGGAGAGGGAACATTTTCCAAAGTTATGAAGATGCAGAGCCTGAGAGACGGAAGCTACGATGCTTGTAAGCAAATGAAACAGCACTTTGAAAGGTAGGCGGTCAGAGACCCGGTTACGGCTAAATGCGGCTGTGGGTTCGGCAGCGGGGAGCTGGGATTCGCGGCGTCACGGGAGAGGCAGCCTGCTCTGTTTGGGCAGAGATTCCGGGCTGACGGTGTGTCGATGATGCGGGGCTTTGTTCGTGTCCTGCCCTGTGTACTGTCAGTGACCAGCGGTCACAGAACACTTAAGTTGGGGGCTGCCGTGGCTTCGCTCTCAGAGCGGTCTCTTAATCCCCTCAGGTTTGCGGCTTCTGATGGGTCAGATGTCAGGTGGGGGCAGGAAGCTGTCGGGACAGCAAGGCAGATGGCAGCCACGGAACTGTCAGTAAAGAGGTTTGAAGCGCAGCCTTCGAGTGGTTGATTAGAACACATAGTGTTGTTCTAGAAACACATAATAAGTCAGGTTTTGAATACAATACCACTGGGTAGTGTTACTTTTTAAATTTTGTTTTGTTTTATTTATTTAGTAATCTCTATACCTAATGTGGGGCTTGAACTCACAACCGTAAGGTCAAGAGTGCTATGCTCTGCTGACTGAGCCAACCAGGCACCCCAGAGCTCCTTTTTTTAAAGTTTGTGTATGAGGGCGCCTGGGTGGCTCAGTCAGTTGAGCGTCCGACTTCAGCTCAGGTCATGATCTCACGGTTTGTGGGTTCAAGCCCCGCATTGGGTTCTGTGCTGACAGCTCAGAGCCTGGAGCTGCTTCAGATTCTGTGTCTCTCTCTCCCTCTGACCCTCCCCTGCTCGCACTGTGTCTCTCTGTCTCTCAAAAAAATAAATAAAATATTTTAAAAAATTTAAAGTTTGTGTATGTATAGGGGATAAAGAACAGGCTTTGTTTTATTTTTCTTAATTATTTATTTTGAAAGGGAGGGTGAGGGAGCATGAGCAGGGGAGGGGCAGAGAGACAGAGCGAGGGAGACCCCTAAGCCATTTCCACAGTGTCAGCACAGAGCCTGACAGGGGCCTGGATCTCACGGACTGTGAGGTCATGACCTGGGGAACAGGCTCCAGTTTCTGTTGCATAATTAACAACTTCACATGCTGGCTTCACTTAGAAGGAGGCACATGGACTCTGGGCTCTAGGTGTTTGGCGGCTGTTTGACATACCGAATCGTGACAGGGCCTCCAGCTAGTTTGACAGGTACCGGCCAGCCTGTGTCATCCAGACCTGAGAGGAATTGGACTTCGGGTTTATTCATGTGAGTTTTAATTCGCTCTTGATAAACATATTCAGACCTGTAGGGGCTGATAATCCGGTGCCGTCATCATCACTGACTGGTACTGCGGAGACGCCACCAGCTGTGCTGCGGGGAGCCCTTTCCGGGCGGCTCCTGGGTTCCTGCGCCGCACCTCCTCCTTCTGAACTTGTTTTTTCCTTTTTGAACACTTTAATTTTGGGCACTATAAGATTCTGAGGCTCATCTTGTATTTTTCCTCCCCTAGAATCATTCATTTCTCCAGGGAGCCCTGGTTCCTTGTACTGGAGAAGGGTATTTAGAAAACAAGGTCTTGGCGCTGGTGTGCTCACCACCAGTGGGGAGTCAGTCCCTCTAGACTCGGCAGACAGAGCCGGGGTGTGTGTGTGTGTGTGTGTGTGTGGTCCGTACGCACACATCTCTCTTCTTCTCTCTCCGCCCTCCCATCTATCTTTCCAAGCGTGAGTCCATACGGTAGTAATTTCTACAGGCACGGTAAGCTGAGGAATGCTAAAATTAGTAGGTGGAACTTCCGAGAGCACAGCATTTCCGCAGGAGCCCCCAGTGATCCCCCCCAACGAGTTACTAGTGACTGTGGGGGTCTCAGCATATGTCCGTAAACTGGTTGATACTCCTTCCTTCAGGAGGCGGCCCAGTTGCCTTGCCTTTAAGTGTGGGCTGCACTTGCTTCTAAAGGATAGAAAATAGGAAGGGAAAGACAGTAACGTTACAATGAAAAACCCGGAAGGCCCCACCCTCACTAAACGGTTAGCACCGTCGGTAATAAGCCAGACAGCGGTCACGGACTTGCTGCGGATTGAGGAGCAAGCGTGTCGCCTCCAGCGTGTTCTTCCCTGAAAACCCCTAATCCCAGCTTAATTATGAGGCTGCATCAGCTCAGCCCAAATTAAGGGGCGTTCTGCAGAGTTCTGCTTGGTCCGCCTTAACACTGTCAAGGTAATGAAGCGTCAGGACAGAAGCTGTCACAGACTGGAGGTGAGTAAGGGAAGGGGACACTTTAGTGGCTGTGAGGTGTCCTTCGCCCTGGAAGAGAAAAAGACATTCATGGAGAAGCCAGGGAAATCCCAGTGAAGTGTCTCGTTAATAGCATTGTACGAATGTTAATTGTGTATGTTTGAGAGGTGTTGCACGAGGTGTCCCCATGGAAGGAAGCTGGCTCACAGTGGACAGTCGTGCCGTCGCGGTGACTTGTTTGTCCACGGTGATTCGAGGGCATCCGGCCCTGGATCCTGGCTCAGGTCGTGATCTCACACCTCACGGGATGGAGCCCTACAGTGGGCTCCTCGCTGAGCTCGAAGCTCGCTTGGGGCTCCTCCTTTCCTGCCCTTCCCCCACCCACACATGCTCGCATGCGCGCGCGCGCTCTCTCAAAATAAATAAACTTAAAAAAAGAAAATGATCTTGGGGCGCCTGGGTGGCTCAGTTGGTTAAGCGTCTGACTTTGGCTCAGGTCATGATCTCACGGCTCATGGGTTCGAGCCCAGCATTGGGCTCTGTGCTGACAGCTCAGAGCCTGGAGCCTGCTTTGGAGTCTGTGACACCCCCTCTCTCTGCCCCTTGCTCGCTCACACTCTGTCTCTCTCTCAAAAATAAAAAACATTAAAAAAATGATTTCGAAGTAGAAGCCAAATCAAAACAAACAAAAGTAACCGTAAGCGATACGGAATGACGCCTCTTGGTCCTGAGCTTCCCCCATTCTTGTTTCTGACTTGTAGGAGGAAACGGCGCTGTAGTTTCTAGAAGAAAGACAACTGCTTTTGGGGTCATTTCTAGGAAGGTCACGTTCCAGGATCACTGATACTTGGTCCACAAATTTAATGTTCTTTTGTTTTTTAACCATGAAAATCATATTTCTTGCTCTTGGAGTTCTGGAATATCTATCACCATTATTAAACCGTTTAATCTTATTCAGTTGAAGAATAATTTAGGTTCTTTAAAAATCCATTTCTGCTCATGCGTCATTGTCTAAGTGAACCTCAGTCACCTCGCACAGTGGTGTGGGCGGCATGAGAAGCCAGCAGCGGGGGCAGCAAAATCACGCTGCGTCACACGGGCGGGTGAGGTTGGTGTTTGGAGCCGCTGACTCCCGCCTCGTGCAAGTTTTACTTCCATCCCCCCCTTTCCCTCTTCCCGAAATAGGACCGGGCAGCTTCGCACCCGCAGCTGCCGGTGTGAGGTGCCGGCAAGGTCACAGGAGCCGGCTCGTTAGCGCCGGGGCAGGAAGGGACTTCCTCCAGAGTCGCTCAGAGGCTCAGCTCGGGGCGAGTGAGTCACCTGCCGGGGGCCTGCGGCGCGGCCCGGTCCTCCTGACCCTGCGTGGCGTGTCTTCGCCGCGGTCCCCGCCTGCTCTCGCCACGAGTGCAGCAGTTCATTCCAGCCCCCGCTCTCCTTTCTGCGAGGAATGTAGTCTGTATTCTGCCCATGGAAATACCAGAAAGCAATGGAATGAGTCTCTTAAAAAAAAAAATCCCATCTTGAACCGTGTGGTCTCCCCTGGTGTCCCGAAGCAGCGAGTCGTACACAGGCGTGCCGCTCGTGGTCAGCACGGTCATGGCTCAGGCGCTGAAGGTACGCAGCTCCTACGCTGCCACTGTTCGTCCTGACCTTGGACAGTTCCTCACCCTGGGCCTCCGTTGCCTTGTATATACCGCGTAGACACCTGCCCCGGATCTACCCCAGAGGATCCTGGGAGGGTTGACTCACGGAGGGGGGCAGTCACGACAGTGCCGGTGAGCGAGGCTTGAAGACTTTTGGACACTGAACGGGGTGATAGCGGTAATCACGATGCCGAGGCCAGCGGCGGGTCACCACATGTCCGGCGCCGCGCCCAGCGCTGGGTGGGTTGCGGGCGTGCGGCATCTAGTCCTCGCGGCAGCCCGGCGAGATGGGCGCTGTCGCCGCCTCCTTTCAGGCGGGGGAGGCACGGTCAGGGAGCCGAGTCCTCTCCCCTGCCTGGCGTCCCCCGTGGGGAGGCCGGCGTGGGCCCAGGTCTGTGTCGGGCCAAGGCCCGCACTCTCTCCCGTGCTCCTGACCGCTGCGGAGTGCCGCGCAGCGTCTGGTCCTGCAGGACTGGTCCAGTTTTCCTCCAGACCCAGCACCTGGTCCTCAAGTTACTTTTACCGAAATAAAGTCTGCTTTGTAAGGTTAGAAATAAAAGCAAAGGCAAGAAATTCATGAGTCACTTTAAAAGCTCCTTTACCTAACAATAATGTAGTCATGGGAAATGTTAACCCTGCACAAAGTACGCAGAACAGTGTGATGAGCCCAGGTACCCGCGGCCGGAATCAGCAGGCCCGTGATTTTTGTTTCATGTGTGCCTCCACCCGGCCTTTCCCCACCTGGTTGTGAGGATTCGGTTCTTTTTCTTTTAGGCAAAATTTGCATACATTACAATGCACACTTTTGACTGTCTAGTTTTGGAAAACAGATATTTCCGTGTCAGTAAGAGAACACTTTTGTCGCCTGGACCGCGCCTTCGGGACAGTCCTCCAGCCTCGCCCCAGGCAGCCGCTGCTCTGGGTTTTTTCCTTTCTCCCCTTCTAGAAATTCACAGTAAGTGGAATCTTGGACTGTGGTCCCGGCACCTGCTCCGTGGGGTCAGCGGGGACTCTCGGAGCCTCAGCCGCCCTGGTGCACCGACACGTGGTCTCTGTTTACGGCCGAGCAGCACACACTGTGACCTCAGCACCCTTTGCGTGTCCCTTCTCCCGGTGACGGGCTTTGCTGCACAAGCCTTCCCGGGACAGAGGTCTTGTCCGCATTCCTCCTCAGGCAACGACCTGGAACCGCGTCTCTGGATCAGAGGCTGGGCCTATGTGTATAAGAAACTGCCAAGCCTTTTCCCGAAGTGATGACCCCTGTTTCCATCTCCACCGGCGGAGAAGGAGAGTTCCAGGCGCTCTGTGCCCGCACCCGCACCCGCACGCGGTGGCGTCGGTGTTAAATGGTACCCGTCCTGGTGAGCACCGTGGCCTCTTCCTGTGGTTTCGGTTTGCTCTTCCCCGACCTGACGGCTGGTGGCGAGGAATGCGGACTCGTGTGCGCTTCGGCCGTCCGTGTACCTTCTCCGTGAAACAGGAGGAGCATTTCTTTCCTAAACGTTTGAGATCATTCACCTGTGAGGTCATCTGGGCCTGGAAGGTTTCTTCGTGGGGAGGCCGCTCACCCGACCCCGCCCACCCACGGCGTAGGTCACCGCGTCACTTGTAGTGGCCACAGGCTGGAAACGGAACGGAGTGGTGGGCGGTGGCGGCGTCCTGGTCTGTCCGCACCGTGGAATATTAACGACCGAGAACCACGCCGCCGAGTCATTTAGGGCTTTCATAGGTTTTTTAAAAACTTCATTGAGATGTAACTTGCATTTCAACAAGCCCGCCCCCCGGAGGGGAGTTTGAGGAGTGTGTGCAGGTGCGCGGCTGGTGCCGCCCGTTTTAGAGCGCTTCCGCCAGCTGCCAAGCGGCTTTGGGAACATGTCCGTTTCTTCGGTAAACACAGGGCTAGTTTGATTTTCAGTTTTGTGTCGGAGTCGGTCACTGTGTTTCTCAAGGACGTGGGCTATTTCAGGTGTCCTGCTGGCCAGCGTGCATTGTGCATAGGACCCCCTTTTAGCTTTTCTAACATCCGCCTCCTTCACTCCTAGTACTGGTTGGCGGTGTTCGTGTTTTGTGTCATTTTTTCCTCCATTGGTCTTGCCGGGAGTTACCAGTCTTATTAATCTCTTCAAGAACCGGCTCCGGGTTTGTTCATTTACAAGTGCGCTGCTTAGCCTGCAGGTATTTGGGGCTGGTCTAGCCAGCTTACTGTTACTGATTTCTACTTCACATCCATTGCAGCCAGAACAACGTGTTCTGTAAGTCCTAGTGTGTGGAGAGTTATCAAGACTCCTCTTTGGGTCCAGATCCTCAGCGAGTGAAGAGCATGTTTTAGCTCAAGGTGTTAAGTAACCGGCGTTACGTAGAGGCTGCTTGGGTCCGGGGTTAAGAGTGCTGTGAGGATCTCGTGTCTCTTCGCCGATTTTCTGAATGACCGTTCTGCCCGTTGTGTGGAGAGTGTGGAGACTTCCAGCCCTTTCCTCTTTCTTCTGTGAGTTTTCACTTCTTGTGTCGTGAAGCTTTCTTATTTAGCACATACACATTTGTAACTATGAAATCCTTATAGATAGTAATAACCTCTGTTTGTGGTGGGCATGGAGGAGGCACTTGTGGGGAAGAGCACTGAGTGTTATATGGAAACCAATTTGACAATAAACTATTAAAAAAAAGAAATCTATTTTGTCTGTTAGCATAACCCACTTCTTCCCTTTCAACTTGAGGACTTTCTTCCTACCGATTGGATCGGTTAGATAACCTTTTCTATAAAACCTTTCCAATAAAATGAAATGTTGAAATTGCAAAGTTAGTATTTTTTATCTGTTGAAGACTTGGACCTGGTAATGATACAGCTTTTCCAGTTGTAGGGAAATGCGTTTGTGCTAGATGTCACCGCTTCTTGTTCGGGCAGAGGCTGCCTTGTTCCTTTGTGTTTGCTTCCGTAATCGCTTCTGTCTCTGGCAGGACAATGAAAACAAACCGACCAACAAAACCCTGAATATCACCTGACCACAAAATTTGAAGCAACTCCAAGGAACAGAAAAGTGGTTGATTCCAGTTTTTTAGATCCCCCCTCCCGATTTTTAAAAGAGAGAGCAGAGTTTATTTGTATTTTATTAAAATAAAATATTGTTGGGGCGCCTGGGTGGCTCAGTTGAGCATCTGACTCTTGATCAGTTCAGGTTGTTATCCCAGAATCGTGGGATCAAGCCCTGCATCAGGCTCTGCCCTGAGTGTGGAGCCTGCTTGCAATTCTCTCCCTCTGCCCCTCTCACGCACTCTCTCCTGAAATAAAATTGAATAAAGTAAAATATTGTTATTTGAGCAAAGCTAGTGAGATTCAGATGAGAGCGCCTTTCTAAACGTACCAGGCCATAATTTCTGAGGGAAGTGTGTGTGGAGGCCGGGAAGGCTCGTGTCCGCAGTAGGCACGAGTGGTTCAGAACATGGTAACGGGTTTTCCTATTAAAGACGAGAAGAGTGGATAGACCAGGCCGTTTGACTCTCCAGTTCTGAAAAGTTATTTTTTTCCTGTAGAGTGTTCAGAAGTCAGAACTACTGGTAGCTCTGCTTCGTTCTTGCTCTTCCCACCTAAGGCGGGGTTTCCCAGCCTTGGCACTGCCGACATTTGGGCCCAGATTACTCTTGTCGTGGGGCCCGTCCGGGCCCTGTGGGGTGCTGAGCATCACCCCGGCTGCTACCATGAATGCCGATACGGAAAGTATATTCAGGACCTGTGACAGCACACAGGGTCTCCAGACATCGTCAAACGTCCCCTGGGGGGCAAGGCCCCTTCCCAGGTGAGAGCTGCTGACCCCCCGGCGTGCCACCGGTAGAGGCGGGTCTGCAGCAACCTCTTCCTGAGTCAGGGGACCCCCCCTCCAGGCGCGGGACCTTGACGAGGGGCTGCGGGGGTCTCTCCCAGCGCACGCCCCAGGGAGAGGGTTGAAAGAGGCTCTGCCATCGGTTGCCTATGTGCCCCCACAAAGTGTTGCACTTGATCTTTTTTTTCTTTTTGCCAGATGGGTATCTCTGTCACCTCCCCTGTCCAAGGAGCAAAGGTGTTCCTGTCGCCACTGAGGGTGGCCTGGAGCCGCGTGTTGTCCGGAGCCCTCATTCTAAGGGAGGGGGGCTGGACACTTTGAAGAAGGGATCCTGGCGCCAAAAAGTTTGGGAAATGTTGGTCTAAATAAAGGTAAACTATTTTATTTTGTAGCATTTTTAAATGTATATTTATTTTTGAGAGAGAGAGGGCACGCTCGAGCAAGTGAGTGAGCATGAGCGGAGGAGGGCCAGAGAGAGGGAGACCCAGAATCGGAAGCAGGCTCCAGGCTCCGACGCAGGGCTCGAACTCACAAACTGCGAGATGGTGACCTGAGCTGATGTCGGACACACAACAGGTTGAGCCTCCCAGGCGCCCATATGAGGATTTCTGAAAGCTTTTAATATCAACGGTAATTTATGACTTTCCAAAAGGAGCTGGAGTGGGCCTGTCTCTAACTTTCTGAACAAGAAGTTTCTTCATAAAGCATTTTCTAGAGAAAGAATGTTCCATGGGACATATTTGGGAAGCATTGTTCTAAAGGCATTTTGGGAAGCCCGTGGTTCTGTGGGCCAGGGTGCCGGTGAGGGGCAGGCACTAAGCAGACATCTGAATGGAGAGCGTCGTGATCTGGTCTCTGCCTGGTGATTACAACAGGGAAGAGCTCTACTTTCAAGGAGTCAGCCTCATCGATGTGGAAACCTCACTTGTTAAGCATCTATTCCAAACAGTCTAGATAAAGGAGGTGTTGCTCTTGATTTCGTTTTCTCCTACGTCCTGTGGGACGTGAATTGTTCACTCTGCACGTCCCCACATCTGTCTGTCAGTGTCAGGACGGGGTCCCCAGGACAATCCAGAGAAACAACCACCAAACTTTATTATTTCATTATTTTTTACCATTGAGTCAACATTTTGCTTTTTTTAATTAAAAAAATTTTTAATGTTTATTTTTGAGAGAGACAGCACCTGAGTGGGGGAGGGGCAGAGAGAGAGGGAGACACAGAACTCGAAGCAGCTCCAGGCCCCGAGCTGTCAGCACAGAGCCGGACTCGGGGCCCGAACCCACAGACTGCAAGATCATGACCTGAGCCGAAGCCGGACACTTAGCTGACTGAGCACCCAGGCGCCCCCAGATCATTTCAATTGTATTTTTATACTTCATCGATCTGACCCACTGATTGTAAGACAGAATTTTTAGAGGAAACATTGCCAACCAACCGTGACAGGAGCATTCCTACCTGCCTGGCGGTTTTAGGTCTGTGCTTACTAAAAGAGCTCTTTGGATCCGTTTTTTTTTTAACGATTTTTATTTATTTTTGAGAGACAGAGACAGTGCCAGCAGGGGAGGGTCAGAGAGAGAGAGAGAGACACAGAATCCAAAGCAGGCTCCAGGCTCTGAGCTAGCCGTCAGCACAGAGCCCGATGCGGGGCTCGAACCCATGAACCGTGAGATCATAACCTGAGCCGAAGCCGCCCGAAGCTTAACCAACTGAGCCACCCAGGCGTCCCTTTGGATCTGTTTAGACAGTTTCCTGCCAGGTCGCTTGGCTGCGGGGAGTGGACCTATTCCGGCTCTCCCGGCGCCTCCTGAGTCGTTCCGGGTCCGTGGCCTTCCCGGCGCTCTCGCTCTCCGAGCCGTTCAGACACCGCCGTGCCGCGCCTTCGTCCCTGGACTGCTCTCCCAAGCTCGAGTCACCGTCCCATTAGCTGTGACGCTGTTGCTTCTGGGCAGTGTGGCTCCAGTGTGGCCGTGCGGACGCAGCGCAGGTCTCCCCTGTCCTGTGTCTGGCCCGTGGGCCTCGGTCCTTGTCTGTGAAATGGGAATAATCCTAGTGTCCCTTAGGATTGTTACGAGGAGTAAATAAAATAATGGGCGCCCTGTTTCGCGCACGGTCTCTGGTAAACGCGGACTGCGGCATCTTCGTCGTCGGTGTCAGGCTAGCACCTCGTCCCGTGCTTGCCCCGCACCCTCCCAGCCCCGGGAGAGGTGGGGGGCGGGGTTCCACACAAGTTCCGGCGCTTGTTGAGGATGAGATGGCTTCGTGGAGCAGAGCCAGGGGCCCGTCCTCCCGTTTCGCTGGGGATGGTCCAGCCTCCGCCTGAGTCGGACATCCCGATGGCCTGTGACCCCCTGCAGGTCGCTATTTGCCGGTGCCCTGGTGGCCCCTGGGCGGGATGGCAGGGCATAGGCCGCGGGTGGGGCCTCCGCGGGAAGGGCTGTGTGCTGGGTACTCTGCTCAGTGTAGACTGCTCAGGTGGCCGGGTTCCTTCAGCGAGTGCCACAGTCTGTCATTCTGCCCACAGAAACACTTTTTACGTTATTAATATTGTATATGACATTCTTTAGAATCTCCTTTTTTTAGAATTTATTTTGAGAGAGGAGGAGAGGATCTGAAATGGGCTCTGTGCTGTTAGTGGGGCTCGAACTCATCAACTGTGAGATCATGACCTGAGCCGGAGCTGCTCAACCGACTGAGCCACCAGGCAACCCCCCCTTTAGAATCTTCTTACTGAGGATATTTGGATAAAAAAATAGCTTGCAGAGGTGAACTTGGTCAGGATGGCTGACACGGGCCGGGGAAGCGCCATGCGCTGGGGTCTGCGAGGCCCACGTGGGAGCTTCCAGTGTCCGTTAGCTGTGCCGCCTCCCGTTGTTTCAAGACACTTGAAAACAAGAATCTGCTAGGAACCAGATACAGTCTCGGCCTGAAAGTCAGGATCTTGTTTTTTAAACACTGATGCAGAGAATGGGGAGTCAGCCTGCTCTTGGTCGAGGGTGTGGCCTCCCGATTGTTCGGACCGGGGGGGTCCCGCGTGGTTCAAACTGCACCTCTCCCTCGGGAGCCCCCGAAGGGGGGCAGGGAGCCGTGTCCTTCCCTGCGGGGCTGTGAGCCGTGGTGGTGGGGGACCGGGACGGTGAGGAGAGGGAGGGGCTGGGGGCTGGGGGCAGCCAAGACATGCAGATTCCTGGCCCGAATGTCTGGTTTTGAGAGTCATTGGGTCTGGGTGTGGGGCTGCGAATCGCCATTTTAAAGCATCCCCGGGTGATTGTGAGGATGGGGTGGGTTAGACTCTCCCTAGAAGATTCTGCCTCCCTGAGGGTGGGCTCGGATGGCCGTCCTGACAAGTGTGGCCGAAGACGCAGGTGCACGGGGGAGGCTGGAAGGGCACCCCCAGGGCAGAAGCACAGGTGCAGGTGGGCCCGGCCGCCAGGACGTCCGGCCGACAGGGGTGCGGTGGGGCATGGCCCCTGAGTGAGGACCGAGGCCTGGCGGCTGCACCTGCAAGCTTGCTCAGAAGGCGGCTTCTGGGGCCCCACCACCGGCCTGCAGGGGCGGGTGTGGGGCGCTCTGTGTCTTCACAGATGCTCTGGAGCCTGAGGGCCCTACTCAGTGGGCGGCGAGTGCCCTGCCTCTCAGGACGAGAACCAAGTTTCAGGAAGCTTCATCCAGCAGCACAGGGGATGGAGGATGGAAGTCTAGCTTTGTTTTCATCTTCGTACAGATAAGAATTCAATAGAAAGTTACAGAATTACTCAAACCAGGGAAAGATGACTAAGTCTTAGTTTAATTCTTTTAAATTCTAGAAAGTGGGTGATAAATGATGTGAAACAGAATAAAAAGCTTACAGTATTATTACATGAAAGAATTAATCGTACTTAAACATTTTGTAATTTAAATTCATTTCTCTCAGCATAAATATTCTTGTCTAATTATGAGAGAAAAAGAATAAAATTATTTGTCATTAGAAATGGCAAACTTGTCAAGTGCCTGGGTGGCTCAGTCGGCTAAGCATCCAGCTTCGGCTCAGGTCAAGATCTCATGGTTCGTGGGTTCGAGCCCCGCTTCGGGCTCTGTGCTGACAGCTCAGAGCCTGGAGCCTGTTTCAGATTCTGTGTCTCCCTCTCCCTCTGCCCACCCCACCCCGCTCACTCTCTCTCTCTGTCAGAAATAAATAAAAACTTTAAAAAGAATGACAAATTTAGGACCAAAAATGTCAAATGGGATGTGTGCTCACGGAGGGAAAGTGGTTTTCTGGATTGTTAGGCCAGACTGGTCATGTTTCAGATTGAAAACTTAATGAGGCGCTCCCGGGTGGCTCAGTCTTAAGCGTCTGACTCTTCATTTTGGCTCAGGTCATGATCTTGAGTGTTCTTGAGTGCAAGCCCCACGTCGGGCTCTGTGCCTGCTTGGGATTCTCTCTCTGCTCTGCCCCCACCCCCAAATAAATCTTAAAAAAAAAACACCTTAATGAAAACATTCACCTTTGAAATTAAAATCAGGTAAAATGTGACATCTTCTGGACCAAGGATAGCTGATGCTGGCGTTGGTGTTTAGAGTTACAGAACATCAGACCCACCGGCAGGCCTGGGGGGCGACGCGTGGACGGCCGAGCGGGCTGGGGTGGCAGAGCTGTGGCAGGAGACGCCAGACGACGGCTGTTGTTTGTCAGAGAAGAGTGTGCTGTGAACTTCAAAGCAATTGTGGGTCTTGGATGAAAAATGCTTCTACCGAACTGGGACCTCTCCCCCTAAAAAGTGGAAATCCCCATCCAGGCTGGAAGCCAAGGAAAACACCGGAGTTTCAAGCTGCTCCTGACACGTCACGGTCGGCAGCGTGGAAGCGGGTCCGGCAGGCCCGCCTGGGAGGCCCGCCCAGCCCTCTGCTGCTTATTACCCGGTCCCGGCCCCGCAGCGGTCAGATCAGGACGTGCGCACGCGGGGTGTCCGGGCACTTGTGTCCGCGTGTGGCATTTTCAGCGGTGCATTTCGTACGTACACTCCCTATTTCCGGAAATTACTTCAGATTATGTTTTAGATTTTCATACGTCATTAAATAAAATAGTTGGATCCTATCTTTGTCTTCAGAAATGAGAGGTGCACATTGGTGATCGTATTTGGCTACGTCCTTGACTGCACAGGGAGAAGCCACCTGCTGCCGGAGAAGAAAGTCATGCGCTCTATGTACCATTTATGCAAGTCCCTGGATCACACGCACAGGTGTGCCCCTGGGGACTTGGCGGCTCTCAGATCAATAACGTGTATTAACATTCATTTTAAAATACCATGTAAAAGAATTTGAATGAGGTGCGATTAATTCTGTCCTTCCTTTTATATCGCATGCAGAAATGGAATATTTCACAGAGGTGTAAAACCGGAAAACAGTAATAAAGGTACGAACGTCTATATGAAAAGCTGGTATCAGAATAAAAGTAGAACGTGAAACTTTTTACTAGCCCCAGAGGGCTGGGCCCCGTGTTATGTTTTGTTTTGTTTTTTCCAACCAGTTTGGGAAAAATGGTTTGTTTAATAAGTGCCTGCACATCTGGGAGGAAACAATCTCAGATCCTGTCGCCACACACAAAAATAAACTCCAGGGGCCCGGCTGGCTCAGACTGTGGATCTCAGGGTCGTGAACTCGAGCCCCGTGTTGGGCACAGAGATTACTTTAAAAAGATAAGTAAACTCCACTGAGATTATCACTCCAAACATGGTGCGTGTAGAAGGGGAAGAGGCAGGATTCACGCTCAGGCCTGGCTCAGTCCGCAGCCGCTCGTCCATGCACACTTACAGCCCGGAACCTGCTAAGTCCGGGCCTCTGTGTGCGCCCAGGAAGCTGTCCTCACAGCCAAGCTGCAAACGGATCTCTTGCCCCTAAAATTTCCTCGTGCTCCTTGGTCATCCCTCCTGTCCTTTGTCCCCAGGCAAAGACTGACTTTCTGTCATAATAAGTTAGTTTGCATTTTCTAGAATGTTCTCCAAATGGACTTGTATAGTATGTGCTCTTTCCTGATCTGGACTTTCCCCTCAGCATCGCCTTTTTGAGGCGCATCCAGGTCGCGGTGCCGGTGCCATGACGCGCGCCACCTCAGAAAGGGTCCCGCGGTTCTTGGCTGTTCTGTTCTGGTTTTGCCATTCTTTTCTCTCTTTGCGTCGCGGTTTGGGAGGTTTCTGTGGGCACGGCTTCCAGCTCACTGTTTCTGTCCTGCTCAGTCTACTGATGAGCTTATGTCCTTGTTTATTGGTTGCGGTGTTTTGTATGTTCAGTACTTCCTTTTGATTCTTTTTTAGAGTTTCTATCTCTCTGCACTTCCCTTTTGAACTTGCATGCTGCCTACTGTTTCCACTAGAGCCCTTAACGAATTACTCATGGTGATTTTAGGTTCTCTGAATGGTAATTGTAAAATCCTTAAATCTGTGCTGTTCTGATGCTTGCGTTGTCTCTTCAGACTGCTCTCTTGCCTCTTAACAGGCCTTACAATTTTTGTTGGAAGTCCAACTTGATCCCCTGGGTAATGGGATCCATTGAAAGGCCATTGGAATAGGGTTTCTTGATAGCCTGGGTCGGAAACGCGCCGGGCTTCATGGCGGCTGCAGGTGCTGTGGGCACCCGAGGCTCCAAGTGCACCGCCAGCCTCCACTTTATCACCTGGATGGGTGAAGTGTGAACTAGGGAAACGTGGCTGCCGGTCCGTCTGACCTGTTCCCAAGAGCCCTTGGCCCCAGAGAACTGGCCCCAAGCCCCACCCCCCGCCCCGGTCGGGTGGCACAATAGAGTGTTGAACTCATCTGTGGACTCATGAAGTGACTGAGGGTTTCCCCAAACCTGTCAACACCTGGAAATAGTTGGAAACCCAGGCAGCGTGTCCGTGCGCGTGGCCCGCCACACAGAAAACGCCACCGAGGCGTCGGTCAGAGGGGCTTTCAAGTTCTTGTCACAAGCCAGTTTCGGTGCTATAATTTTCCTGCCAGCCCGTAAGTGTTTGAAGTGGTCTGTATTGTAACAGCTGCTTGATGAGGTGTCATTGTCCCCGGCTTTCTCCCCTTGCAGCAGGACGTCCTGAAATCAGGGGACTCTGGGTCCTGCCGGAGCGTCTCCTCCAAGCCGCCGCACACGGGGTACGTGTCCCCAACTGGCACTGCGCCCCAAGCGCCTGCTCACCACCGGCTCCGCACCGACGGGATGGGCTGCGGAGCCCGGCTGCGCGCTCTGCGATCGCTGGGGAGGCCCGCGGCCCGCCCCGCGTCCAGACCCCCCGCCCGGGCCCCCGGCCTCCCTGAGCAGGTCACAGGGCAAGGCCCCGCCCGCCCGACGGCTTCGTGCCGGCGCCTGGCTGTACCAGATACGACGGTCATCCCGCTCGTGTGGCTGCTTTTTCACTTGACGGAAAGCGTCACAGGCTTTCCTTTCCTTTCCTTTCGTCAAACACTTTTCCTCGTTTCTTCTCACAAAGTACAGGCGCGTCCGTTCCTTCTTTCCCGCCGGGCAGCTTGGCCCCGGGTCGGCGGCTTCTCAGTGGAATGACGGATAAGCGAACTCAGAAGCAGAGTGGAGGGCGCTTCCTGCCGCCTTGTGGGGAACTGCTGTGGGGGTGCG
>PJEM01007795.1:39097-90794 GCA_004023845.1 Helogale parvula | reverse complement strand
TGTCAACAATAGCCAAAACATGGAAAGAGCCTAAATGTCCATCACCTGATGAGTGGATCAAGAAGATGTGGTATATATATACAATGGAGTACTACATGGCAATGAGAAAGAATGAAATCTGGCCATTTGTAGGAAAGTGGATGGACCTTGAGGGTGTCATGCTAAGCGAAATAAGTCAGGCAGAGAAGGACAGATACCATATGTTTGCACTCATAGGTCTAACAGGAGAACAGGAGAAACCTAATGGAGGACCAGGGGGAGGAGAAGAGGCAAAGAGGGTTGGGGAGAGAGAGGGATGCAAAACTTGAGATACTATTGAATGCTGAAAATGAACTGAGGGTTGAAGGGGAAGGGGGAGGGGGTGAAAGAGGTGGTGTGATGGAGGAGGGCACTTGTGGGAAAGAGCACTGGGTGTTGTATGGAAACTAATTTGACAATAAACTATTTTTAAAAAGCCATAATGTCTTGGTAAAATAAAAGTTTATCTCTCCCTCTTACAAACTCCCACACAGATGTTCCTACTCATCAGGGGGCCTTCCAAAGCATCATTCAGAATCCAGCTTCCCCTGGGGCTTGAAGTGCTGTGTAGATTCTCTTCCAGCTCCAGATGGGGTAAAAGAAACTGTAAAGAATTGTATGGGAGGTTTTAATGAACTGGGACTGGCAGTAGTTCAAATCACTCAGCCTACCTTCAAGTGGCTAAAATCCAGTCACATGGTCACATCTAAATGCAAGGGAAGCTGGGAAATGTAGTCTAGCCACCTGCTTAGGAGGAAAAAAACAACGATTTTGGTAAGCCTCTGGTACTCTCTACCACATTTGCTCATTACTCTTCTGTAGCCAATTTCCACTGACTTGTGGACTATCCAATATAGTAAACTTCACAGCCAGGTCTCTGCAGTCCCTACGGGCCTTGAGTTAACATGCCTATATTTTGGCAAAAAGATCGTGAATATCCATACATTTAATATATATGTATCAAGTGCCTCCTCAGCGGAAGGTATTGTTCTAAGTGCTGAGGAAAAGCAGTAAATAAAGTGAACAAAAATGCTAACCCTCATGAGCTTACATTATCTCAGCACCTTCTCACAGCCTTTGAAGAAGAAAGAATACTACCCACTTGCCTATGTTACAGAATAAGAATGGCATCCAGAAGATCTTTTTGGTTAGAAAAATCTCCTTAATTCAGTATCATCAATAGAGATTCAGTCACTTCAGTTAATCCACTAGCCCTCTTTCAACACATTAAATACTATATTAAAACATAAATTCTTCTGGAAAGAATGACTTATTAAGTCATAAGACCTGTGTGAATCTACCTCTCTCAGATGCTTTTCTTTGATGCTGTTTCTTTGAGGAAAAGCGGTGATATGTAGAAGACAAAAGAGTCCCCATAAACACAGAAGAAGAACATGGAGGACAAATTAAAGAAATATTTCCCACTTCATAATTTCACTTCAGCCATCTATGCATGTCACTGAAAATACTTTTGCATTTATATGTACAAAGCTTTAAAGATAAGCATTATCAAGAGCCAAGATTTTACCCTCAATATTAGAGCATGAGCTCATTTTCCAACCTACACTAGTCAAGTAAAATATTCAATCTCTAAGTTCAGGGGGTGCACATGCAGTCCTCAAAAGCAACTACCTATATGTTCAATCAACCTCATGTTACCCTTCCTCAAAACTTGAAATACATACCCTTGAACCTTAGTTCAAGGGGATATTTCTTCCCTTCTCCATTCCTGCCTTGAAATAGTTGAAGTTATTACATCCAGTAAGTAAAAATTTATAAATTTAAATAGGAGGATTTTATATGGAAGATTTCTAAGTACAGTGTGCTGTTTTCAGTGATCCTATGAAGGAGGAAATAGTAAGAAGAAACCCAGTCCCTACTATCTTACATCAGCGCCAGAGCCCTGTGCTAGGACTTCTTGCTTAAATTTAGAGTTCACATAGCTCTTCAAAGCTTTTTCAGAAACTGGAAGTTTTCAATAAAAATTCTACAATGGTCTTTGTGTAAAGTCAGCTTGTATACTTAATTATTGAATTTCTTGTCTTGCTAATAGGAAAATTTATTTGCCATTATTTCTTTCAATTTGCAGGAATTTACATTCTTATTTATTTATCATCTCTCATAAATTCTGACAAAAATTAAAGTGAATAATATTGAAAATGAACCACTTCTATCTGGGCTAAACAATATCTAAAACTTTGTTACCTCTGTATGTAAATAAATATAAAGAAATTCTACTCTAAGAGGTTTATATCTTATTTAGTCTAAGTCTTTCATTTTACAGATGAAAAAATTGTGACAGGTGGGGCGCCTGGGTGGCTCAGTCAGTTAAGCATCTGATTTCCACTCAGGTCATGATCTCACAGCTCATGAGTACAAAATCCCTTTTGGGCTCTGTGCTGACAGCTCGGAGCCTGGAGGAGCCTGCTTTGGATTCTGTGTCTCCCTCTCTCTCTGTTCATCCCCCCTCTCACACTCTGTCTCGCTCTCAAAAATAAAGATTTTTAAAAATCTAAAAAAAAGAAAACTGTGACAGGAAAGGTTATGGAAATCCATGGCCAACACTAGAAAAAACTCTCAATTGTGGTCTCCTTTATATTTTTTTAAACATTTTTATTTATTTTTGAGAGACAGAGAGAGAGAGAGAGAGAGAGCACAAGTGGGGAAGGAACAGACAGAGAGGGAGATACAGATTCCACAGCAGGCTTCGGGCTCTGAGAGGTCAGCACAGAACCCAACACAGGGCTTGAACCCACGAACCATAAGATCAAGACCTGAGCTGAAGCTGGACACTTAACCTACAGAGCCACTCAGGTGCCCTAAGTGTGTTCTCCTTTAAAGGAGGGCCAGGAGTGTCAGCCCTATACACTACGAACAATGTTTCTAAATTAAAGAACTGAATTGAATTTTAATTTCAGGTTTCAATCAGATGAATGGATTTTGAATTAGTTCTAGGATAGACATCAAATAAAAGTAAGCAGAGTTCAAAATCTGTTTTTTAAGGAGTACTTTTAGTTTCCACTGAGAATAATTAATTCCACATATTCTTGAAGGGGCAGTAGCTTAACCAACCCAAGCCCTGTAATTACTTAGGGAAACAAATATTTTATTCTGTTTTGAAAATGGGCTTACCTCTGTTAAATTAGTTATCCTGAAGGAGGGTAAAAACTAATTCAGAGCTTGTTTATCTATTCAGAAGAATACATTCCCATTCTGCCTGCACTGCAGAAATTGGAGGAAACTCAGGTCCAAGGCATTAATGCTGAAACTTTAAATCTGTTCATTGACTCTTTACAGGATTAACTTTCTAAGTATGCTTAAGTTCTGAGGCATTTGTTTGCAGTGGAAGTCAGACTCCTTAAGCCTAATCAGGAGCTGTTGCTGCAGTTTATTTATAGTTCAGAAGGTCAAACTGATTCACTTAATTGGAAAATGTTGCTTCCTAGTCTATGTGTCTATTGATGTACTGTACATCTGACGCGATTCGTTACCAGGGTGAAATTCTAATATGACCTTTGTTAATAAGGTGCATTCTCCATAATGCGCTGTTTGCAGTTTCTAAGAGCCGTTAACATGATGTGCTTGGTAATCAGTTATGCAGTGCAATTCCCATGGTGCGGAGAAAGATCCACTTTAATTGGAATAGTGCAGAGGCTCAAATCTCAGGAAATTTTAGTAGTCTGTGGTTGATTGCTTGCAGTGTTCCACATATGCTTTTAAAATGGAAAAGGCATGCTTGTACAACCAGCGTGACATGCACTTTGCATTTGGAAAGTTGTGGTAAGAGATGTAAATATCAGGAGGGAAGAGTGACAGACTGGAAGGCTATGTGCCATTCAGACAACTGCTCATGGTATAAGTATCCTTCATTCACTTTGTAATGTAGAACACACACACACACACACACACACACACGCACGTGCGCGCGCGCACACACACACATGCACGCGCGCGCACACACACACACACACACACACACACACAACAATGTGCTTTATGAGCTTGTTCTTAGAATTTCTTTTTAAAAGAGAACTGCCATCAAAACCATTTGACCAACCTGTTTTTAGAGAATACCGTTTGTGGATTTTCATGATGCTTACGGGGTACAGAAGACAAGAATGCCCATTTTAATTATTTATTTTTTAAATGCTTATTTATCTTTGAAGGAAAGAGAGACAGAGTATGAGCAGGGGAGGAGCAGAGAGAGAAGGAGACACAGAATCCAAAGCAGGCTCCAGGCTCTGAGCTGTCAGCACAGAGCCCAACACGGGGCTCAAACTCATGAACTTGAGATCATGACCTGAGCCAAAGTTGGGCATTCAACCAACTAAGCCACTTAGGCACCCTGAAGAATGCCTATTTTAAAGAGAAAAAAACAAAGTATGCTCTTTCAAGAAAGCAGCATAATGGCATAGAAAGTCCCTTGCACCTGGAACCAGACAGCCTGGAATCAATGTTTGCTTTACCACTTACTTGCTGTGTGATTTTGGTCAGGTTAATTAACCTCTTTGAGGCTCTGTTCATTTATCTATGAAATGAGAATAATAACGTGTGTGAGTATTAAATAAAGTAGCACACAGCCTGCTCTGCTGTAAAGTTCCTAAGGCAACTCAAAAAATCAAAATATTACTGTAACAGTTTTATTATATGTACTTTCTGATATAGTTCATAAAAACAATTAATGGCAAGGGGAATTTAGACAAGAAAAACAGTTACTTTTCATGCAATATTTAAATAATAAAATACTGTTATGACAAAAAAGATCTATAAAAACTAAATATCAGATTCAGAAGATAAACATATGTTACCCACTCTTTAACAGTTTTCTTGTGTTTACATCTTTCCTCACTACTACATGCTCTTTACATGTTCCTATCACTTAGTCATATTTCCAACAAAACACAAAGCCATTAAAACAGAATAACCCTGTTGATAAACACTACCGTGTTTTTTGTCATAATCCAGTTACTAACAGAAGTGACCTGCATAGCGCAGACTTGGCCAACACCTGCATGCTTTTGCAAGCATCACGTAGTAAGGTTCTTAAGAATCTGGATTTTATATCCCATTGCAGACCTGTTGATACAGTAAGTCTGTTATGGGGCCGAGGAATCTGTGTTATAATAAGAACTTGCTGAGCCTCTGACCTACGAGGTCTGCAACATATACCTCGTGACAAAAGGGCAGGATGCGAATCATGTTTCCTAATTAATCTCTATCCTTAATTGTGTTTAACTTATGAACACTCGGATTTGAAGATGAAATGGTTATATTTGAAAACAAAAAGCACAAGATGTTAAAATAATTACACTAATAGTGATCAGGAACATTATTTGATTCGCTTATTTTTCCATTGCAGAACCCCTAATCTTACAAGGCTAGGCAACAGGGACAAGAGCATCACAGAAACCAGGACTGGTGGGTGACAAGACTTCCTTAGGTAGCTTCCTGATATTGGGTCCCTAAAATTATACCGAGGTTGAATTGCCCTTACTGAGCACCCTTGAGAAATCTCTCATAGACTCCTAAAACAATATAGAGGAGGCCTCAAAGATTTGCATTAGAGGTGAAGAGAATTATCTGGAAAATACTTATTATTTGAAGTGTAGAACCGTAATTTCCAGCCCTAGGTTGGTCTGGCTTGGTGAAACATAGATATAGAGATAATATAGCAAAGATTTTAATAAAATCCCTCATGTAGATTTTCAAAATTAATCTAATATCAATTATATTATATTAAAGGTATTGGGGGAATTTTTTTTTTCAATTTCCTGGATTAAGGTATTATAAATGAGTAAGAAAAATGCAGCAGTTAAAGAAACGACATAGGTCTCTTTTAGCAAAGTCAATGATCATTTCTTACTTTATCTTTATGAAGATCCACATTTCTAGATAGACAAATTTCTTAAAATGGAGACTCATCTATGTTCATTTTCTTAAAAAAGGCACTTTATTTTTTTATTTTTGAGACAGAGACAGACAGAGGGTGAGCAGGAGAGGGGCAGAGAGAGAGAGCGAAACACAGATCCGAAGCAGGCTCCAAATTCTGAGCACAGAGCCCAACACCGGGCTCAAACCCACAAACTGCAAGATCATGACGTGAGCCGAAGTTGGACGCTTAACTGACTGAGCCACACAGGTGCCCAAAGGAGGCAATTTAAGAAACTTTACCTTTTATTGACTTGAGAACAAAGTCAAATCAATATTTTTAGGCCTTCAGCATTTAATGTATTTTAAAACTTTCAACACTACTATAATAATCAAATTGCCAATTTTTCTCTAATTCAATTCTTATCCAGACTATTCTTTTGTTCAATCCAAAGTAAGAGCCTCCAACAAAAATGACATATAAGAACCAAGTCAGAATCATATTGACATTGTCTATGCCTTATGCACAATAAGCTTTTATTTAGCTTTATCCTGAGTATTAATAATGGCTTACGAGTTGAATGAATTTTTAGAATAGCTATTTGCGAAACAAAGTTGTAAAATGAAATATCGGTTACTTGCCCACAACTGATAATTCACCTTAGGGTGTGGCAAAAGGTCTCCTGAGCTGTGTGCTCTATTATCAGCAGATGCAAAGCTTGCTTCAAATTTTAGGCTCTTTCCATTTGCAAAGTTTTCACACTCCTCTCACAAAACCTTTTTTTTTTTTAGATGTTGTATTCTTCACTTGATCTGATAGACTACCAGATGCTTTATGCCTCATGCTTCCTCACCCTCCTTAAGTGTGTATTGCTTCTACCTCTATTTTTTATCACGTGTAACATTAGAACACTTTTCTTAGGTGGGAAACTGAATTACAAGTCTCCTCTGGCAAGAAATGTTTGGGTTTTTCACAGGATCTGTTTTCTGAGCAAGATGCCTCTACACTTTTCTTAAATTGAACATTCACATGTTTTCAGAATAGAACAAGTAAATTTCAAGACTTGAAAGCAGAGCCACACTGACATGTAGTTGGCTAAGTACCAGACGTCCTCTTCATGAGTGACAGCATCACCAACTGCACATACACTGGGCTGGCTCTAGCTCGCTGGGAGCGAAGTGAGAGAATCCATATGTCCTGGGGACCCAAGAGAGGTAGGAATTCATTACAAATTAACATATAAGAATGCGCCATTCGAGTTACTGCAGCAGACACAATGATGTGGCAGTAATGTAGAAAGCTAGCACACTTGAAAATTAGGGCACCTGGTAGTGCTTGGGTAGCTTGGTCGTTTAAGTGTCTGACTCTTGATTTCAGCTCAAGTCATGATCTCATGGTTCATGGGTTCAAGCTCTGACAGCACAGAGCCTGCTTGGGATGATCTCTCTCAGTGCTCCTGATCCACTTGTGTTCTCTCTCTCTCTCTCTCTCTCTCTCAAAATAAATAAGTAAACATTAAAAAAATTAAAAGTAAATAAAAAAATTAGGGTATCTGATTCCAGTCACCACAGGCAATCATATATTTTCTCTGGATCTCTATACTCTTAGCATTAAACTGAAAAATCATACAAGAGCTACCCTTACTGGGTAGGAGGATTGAACAAGATAAAATATGAGAGGGAACCAATAAAAGGCTCTGTTTCTTTCACCCTTTATATCAGAGCTTTATATGAATATAGTAATAGCCAATTTACCAGAAAATAGCAGAAACTGCACTTTTGCCTCATTTGTATTTAGGTAAAAAAATCTGAACCATTGAATCAAACCATGAAAAATAAACCTTGCTTATGGAGGGAAGCAAATTTCAACACAAGTGCTACAAAGCAACTGATGAAAGTAGAGATACTGGGTCAAGTCTGTCTGGGGACTATTTCCCAACACTGTCTTCCTTAAAGATAACTGAAAACTAATAGAATTTCAGACATGGTTTTCACCACATCTGTCTGATTTTTTTTCAGGGCTTTTTAATGCTCATTAGAAATACTCATCTAATGCTTCCCTGAACCCCTTCCATAGACTCTTTTTTTTTTGTTTTTGCACAAGAAAGGAGAAAAAGTACTTTTGCCCATAACGAATCATTTCTATATTGCTGCAGTGAATAGAGCAGGATCTTATTATTATTATTATATAATCCAGGGTAAAACAAAGCAGCATGGGGCTGGTGGCAAAATAATAGATTTCACCCGGAATCTCTAATTAGATCGAGGCAGTACGCCTTGCCCAGCTGCTTTTGCTACTGCATGGGATTATCCTGGAGCTTTCAGTGATGGGAGTACAAGAGGCTGAGAAAGCCCTCACTCGGAAATTCTCAGCTTGGCCGGTCTCACCTGGAGAAACTGCCAATCACTGCCACCACCTGAGTATCGTTTTCTTAAGAGAAGCTGGCAAAATTCCAGCACGAGCTGACCAACTCTAACCAGATGTGTCCCTGTACATTCTGCTAAAACATGTATCCTTTGAGCTCCTTGCATTGAAGCATGGTTTGTGTAGGGTTTTATGTTGGAACTCTTATTTTTCCAATTCACAATCCCAATTCTGGGCTATTCCTGGTGTGCCCAAGGGAGTACTTCACCATCCATACAACCCAAAATAAAGATTTAGATAACCAATTTGATTGTAATTTAATGATAAAACTTAGTCAAATACAGTTTCCTGACTCTCTTGCTTTTTACCCCAAGTCTCAACCTCTCTTTTCTGCCAACAGAAGAAAAATGACCCTTAGCTTATTTCACTCTCTCATGCTTCACTGTCAAATAGGACTAATTCCTGCTGTGTCATCTATCATTTCTGTGTTCACGTCCCAATTCCAAATCACCTCTAGTTCTTCTTATTCCCCACCCTCATTCACTTCAATGATCATTCTCATTATCTTGCATCTCACCTTGCTTCTCTGCCCAAGTGTTAGGTGATCGGCCCTTATTTTCCCTGAGTCTTCTAGTTGTGACCCTAAAATTCCCCTTTTTCTTTCATCTCTCTTACCTTTTTAATCTTCTAATTTTTTCTCAAATTTCTCATTCTTTAATCTCAAGTACATTTGATATGTGTGAAAGAAAGTAAAGTGATCTGCAAGAATATATAGATAAAGAAAAGAAGATTATTTTTGTATTACCACATACAATAAAAGAGAAGGAATATTTTCTATGCTCACGAGATCAAGCTATTTAACTAGTTTAGTCAACCATATTAACATAGCTAAAGAAAGATGAAAATATCAGCAAAGGGTCATATTTAGAAATGAAATGTGGAAAAAGTGAGTCTGAAAACAAGTTTTGGTAATCTGTGTTCCTCAACATTCAAGCTCTTTGAAATGCATTCTCTGGCAGACACAAATAATCCAATTACTAATAAGACACTGTGATACAAAGATTTTTCAGACTCTTCCATGGACTATAAATAATATTGCTCAAGACTACTTGGCTTGATAATTTTATTTGTACCAAAATAAACATTGTCATAAGTACTGAGTACTGAATTCAGATGCCTAGGTACATTTATATCAAGAATGCATGTCAGAGGATGTTCATTGTTTTTTCACCAAAAATAATCTGATTGTAAAAAAAACTATTTGGTATCCTGGATTATAAATCCATTTCCAGTGAATTTAAAAAGTATATCTGATCGTATCCATATTGATTGATGAAACCCAGTTTACATGCTTGCAAAAACCTAAGCTCCAAAATAATGTCACCCTATAAAACCTCTTGTCCAGCCAAATAACAACACATATGCCTCAGAATTTCTTTTGCAAACATCAATATCAACAAATGAAAAAACACATATTTTTCTTTGAAAATTAAGAGAACATTATTTGCAAATCTTTAGGCATCTTATACATTATACTGCCCTCCCAATTATATCCAGTCATTATATAATTCTTTCTGGGAATGCATATTTTTGTTTATTAATTGATTTAAGATAAAACTTTTTCAAGATTTGGCACACACCAGCTCACAACAGCTAGTTATTCAGACTATTTATTTTTCACAGACATTACTATTCTCTATTTTCTGCTGCTTCTTACTTGCCAAATTTTTTTCAAGATTGCGTAGTGACTCACCTCAAGAAATAATCATAATTGGTTCAAGCCAGTCATGATCATCCTGTCCTCTTCTTCCAGATACTAATTTTTCTAGCCTCTTATTCACAGCAAGAGAGGACTCAACCCCATTCTTCTGGTCAGAGAAATAGAAGGGAAGTTTTCTATGGGGTAGGAAAGTTCTTATTCCATGATAAAAACAAATGCAGATATGTAAGGAACATTTACTCAGACCACCTCTTTTCCTGCTTCCTGCCTTTGAATATGTTGTGAGAATGTGATGCTTGGAGGTAGTACAACCATCTTGTACTAGGAGAAGAAAGCCAAAGTAATCACAAAGATACCAGCCTGGTGAACTGAGATGTTAACACCAACAACAGCCTGTCTCTTGCCTTCATGCTTTATAAGAAAATTATATCCCCCATTTAATCATTGTTTTTATATATTTATTCTGATGTAGGAAAATACAGTGAACCATTTTTTAAAATACTTTTTATTAATTTTTGAGAGAAAGAAAGAAACAGAGCACGAGCGAGGGAGGGGCAGAGAGAGACACACACACAGAATCTGAAGCAAGTTCCAGGCTCTGACCTGTCAGCACAGAGCCCAATGTGAGGCTTGAACTCACAAACCACAAGAGCATGACCTCAGCCAAAGCTGAATGCTTAACCAACTGACCCATCCAGCCGTCCCTACGGTGAACCATTTTTGTATTAAAGGAAACCTAGAGGAGCTGGACCTGTACATCTGGGCTATTTGTCTTTTCTTCTTTAGCATGTCTTCCCCCATCCCAATTCGTATTAACATGTATCTCTAAATTTGCACCGTATCCTACAAACTGATATCATTTTTGATTAATGGTTTGGTTGTTTTTCATGAAAGCACAGTCCTACCGAATATAGCATGGTCTTTGGCCCAAATCAGCAATGCCTTATGTCCGATGACAATCCCCAGTCTCAGATTTTTTAATGTTTATTTATTCATTGGGTGAGGGGAAGAATGCGAGGAGCAGAGAGAGAGAGAGAGAGAGAGAGAGAGAGAAAGTGAGACAATCCCAAGCAGGCTCCACACCATCACACCATCACACCATCACAGAGTGTGATGTGAGGCTCAAACCCATGAATCATGAGATCATAAACCGAGCTGAAACCAAGAGTCTGGTGTTTAACCAACTGAACCACCCAGGCACCTCTCCCAGTCTCATTTTTAAGGTAAACATTTTGGATAGAAAAATTGGGGTTTTATTCAATAATCCTTTCACTCAACTATAACAACAGTACTCATTATGTATGCAAAATCAACTTTTGTATATTCTCATACACATATTTGAGTGTATTTTGCTTAACAAATTACAGCAAACATTATTACAACATAGGCACTGTTACTCATCAGGTCTTTAACTATTGCAGTTTCATGATACTGGTTCCATCCGAAAAGGCTGGGTCTGTTTCTACTTTCACAGTCGGCCCGTTTTGAGGCATATATCAGACAACTACAAAATGTCTCTCGGGGTGCCTGGGTGGTTCAGTCGGTTAAGCGTCTGGCTTCGGGTCAGGTCATGATCTCATGGTTCATGGGTTCAAGCCCCGTGTCAGGTTCTGTGCTGACAGCTAGCTCAGAGCCTGGAGGCTGCTTCAGATTCTGTGTCTCCCTCTCTCTCCGACTGTCCCCTGCTCGAGCTGTCTCTGTCTCTCAAAAAATAAATTAAAAAAATTTAAAAAAACAACAAAAAAAGTCTCTCAAATTACATTGCCATAAGAAATTGTCAATTAAAACATAATAAAAAAAAGAAAGAATAAAGAAATATGAGGTTTTTCAAAAAAAAAAGCTTGAGAGGTTATTTATATGTAACTGTTCAGCTGACACTTCAGATTCAAAACTCAGTGTCTAACTTGTCTTAAATTACAAAGGAAGCTTAATGCCCTGACCAAAATAATAATAATAATAATCTTCAAACCAAGACTTCAACAACACAAGAGGTTGTGATGTGATTGTGCATACTTTCCTTTAAACAGGATAATTATCTCCTTCATTCTAAAAGTCAGCTCTTCTCCATTTGTAATCATCTTCATTAAAATTCCTACTAAATCAGATATTGCAATATAAATAGGAAATATACTTTCCATGTAATCAGAAGATATTTTTAAAAGACTAAATGTAAAATGCCATATAAAAAAGACTGAAATTTTTAAGGTTGGGACTTCTTGGAGCCAAGCATAAAGGAGGTGCATTTTGACATGCAAAGATGTGGGAAATCGTTATCCAGGAGGAAGATGGCAGCAAAAGAATGGGAGATATGAAATACAGGGCACATTTTGGGATTCCACAATTAGGTTAAGACATCAGAGACATGAATGGGAATGGTGGTGAACGAGGTGCAATGTAAAATAGATTCCAAACCAAAGAAAGCCTTGAATAACATTTCAAGTTCAATACTGATAGTCAATATGGATACTGTGGAAGGTTTTTAAATTAATTTTATGTAATCTTTTAAAAATGTTAAGTTTACTTATTTTTATAGAATGAGTGGGGAGGGGGCACAGAAAGAGAAGGAGATGGAGAGAATCCTGATGCAGGGCTCGAACTCACCAACTATGAGATCATGACCTGAGTCAAAACCAAGAGCTGTATGCCTAGCTGACTGAGTCACCCAGGTGCCCCCATTTTTTACTCTTGACATAGGAAACAGAGAACAGCTTACCTTACAACATGGCTCTTGATTTCATCCTAGCCAGTAAAAGGTGAGGATGTATGTACCATAGGCAAAGAACAATATTCATACATTTCTGATCACTCAGACCTCCTGTTTGAAAAGACTAACAGACCAGAACAAGACAAAAATTGAAAACTGTATTCTGGATCTGGTAACATAATAGGAATTTTGGAAATCAATATTATGTGCCATTTTGTAATAATACTGAGAATAAGAATTTGCATATCCATGTCAATAATGCTTAAAAATGTTATTTAAGATACATTTTTTTCAAGAAACTTCAAAGAGGTTAAACTCATAGGACATCAGAAAGGAAATGCACAATACATATTTGGAAATACAGTTGGAGAACAGTGAGAAAAACAATGGAATTCTCAGGGTTTCAAGATGGTGCCAATGTGTGAAAATAAATAAAATACGTACAAGTGATGCATGTGTGTGTCCAAAAATGTGTTTTTTTTCAATTGCGGTTAAAGTTGTTTCTGAAAACAGTAAGCCAAAGCCAAAAGAGTAATAAGAAATCTTGACATTTTTCATAATGAAAAAGATTAAAAAGATTGTGTTTGTAAACACTGTTCAGAATATAACAACTACTAGTTGTTACTCTTTGCTTAAAAAGATAAGGAAGTTATTTGAAAATGACATACATACCAGTTACCATAAAGACACAATTGAACAAAGAGTATTTAGCTTGTGGGGTTAAGGTAATATGTACTCTATCTTATCATAAGAAAATAGAGTTTGGGGCTATTTTATTTACTGATGAAAGAAAGTTCTTCTATGATACTCTACTCTTTTTACTTATGCCTTATTTTTATTTCCTATAGGGTTTTTTTTTTTGCTTTTATACAAAGTTTTCTTACATATTTTAATAGGAAATTTTATTTTTCCTACATTATTTTAAAGTTTTAAAATGTTTATTTATTTTGTGGGAGAGAGAGATAGAGTGCAAGCATGAGAGGGGCAGAGAGAGAGGGAGACACAGATTCTAAAGCAGGGTCTAGGCTCTGTGCTGATGCCGGGCTTGAGCTTACGATCTGTGAGATCATGACCTGAGTCAAAGTCAGACGCTTAACCGACTGAGCCACCCAGGCACCCCATTCCTACTTTTTTAATAAAAAATTTTATTTGTTAGAAACATTCTTAATAGGAAATAAAATTTATGTACCTAAACTGCTATTTATACACTGATACTATGCTAATTAACTCACTATCTGTTCTCTGCGTAAATTTAGTCTATGAATCCACCGCTTGTTAGTCAAAAGGCTATAAGACCCTTTGAATTTACTTTCTCCTTTTAGTTCTATTTATGAAAATTGTTAACTAACAGATTACTTTCTGACAAAAACATGAAGCTTGTTTCTGAAAAAACATTTAGAAATTAAAGTTTAGGGGCGCCTGGGTGGCTCAGTCAGTTAAGCCTCTGACTTCGGCTTAGGTCAGATCTCATGTTCGTGGGTTCAAGCCCTGCGTCAGGCTCTGTGCTGACAGCTCAGAGTCTGGAGCCTGCTTCCGGTTCTGTGTCTCCTTCTCTCTCTGCCCTTCCCCCTCTCATGCTCTGTCTCTCTCTGTATCAAAAATAAATAAAACATTAAAAAAAATTTTTTTAAGTAATTCAAGTTTAGATTTGGGATCAGGGATGTAAGAGCCATTTAACAAAATAGTGGAAGTTACTTAAATGCCTAACATCTAAAGAAAAAATGAACATTAAAGAAGAAAGGCAGAGATAAAACCATGTTATAACTTAGTCACCCATTTAAAATGCTATGGAGAAAGAGCTAGGAAAGAAGAGATTGAAAAAGAGGACATCCAATCTGACAACAGGCATGTTCATTTCTTCACTCTTACCTTAGGTTTCAAGAAAGTTTGCCTTTCCCTTTTACAAGATGATTACTTCATACCTTAATTTCTCTCCACAAACTTCCCACATTCCAACAGCTTAGTACATATGATTGCCTCATACTTAAGATAAATCATTAAACAGCGATGTCATTATCTTCCAATTGCAAATCTACACAATAATTTGTATTTACCTCCATATTTTCTTTCCTCCTGTTACAAGTGACAAAGTGAATCTTTTTTTTTTTTTTTTGAGAAAGTCCAATTCTTATACAAGTGTTTTGGAATCCGCCCCTCACCAACTTTTCAAAGAATTTTGTTCATTTATTTAGTCAATATAAACCTACTGAGCACTTATTCTTTGCAATACATCATGCTAGGCACTGGAGATACAATAATGACCACAGAGAGACATAATACTTCCACCCATAGAGCTTCAAGCATGTAGAAGATTCAGGCTTTAATCAATCACACAAACAAACTTGTAGTGTGTGCTATAAAATAGCCTAATAATGCAATGAGAGCTCTTTAGCGAATTTAGGAAGAATTCCCAGTGGAAGTGGTACTTTTGCTGACATATAGAGAATCTACATATAATAACTTGCACCAAGAAAAAAGAGAAGTGAGTTCTAGAAAGGAAAGCAAAATGGAAAGAGTATTCTAAGTTCCTGAAAATGGCTAATGTTACTAGAGCAAAGAAAATAAGAAAAAATCAAAAGGAATTGGGCTGAGAAGTAGGAAGAGATCAGAGGATACAGAACTTTGTGGAACATGTTTATGACATTTGTTGATATCCTAAGGTTAATGGAAAGTTATAGGAGGGCTTTAAATATGGAGATGGAAAAATCATTCCTTCAGCAATGCGAGACTATATTCCAAGAGGACAAAGGAGTAATCAGTATGGATAGACCACAAAACACAGCATTTGCAGTGTTCTACGCAAAACGTTGTTGGAGTTTAACACAGGTTTTTGGCTAAGATGAAGAATTTTAGTTCTTTCATCTCATCAAGCTCAGTTTATAAACTATTCTAATTTGACCCCATCTCTTGCCTCCAGTGTTTTCTTTTTGCTTCCACTTTACAGCCAAACTGCTCAAATGAATTGATTACACATGCAATATCCACTTACTCAGTTCCTATTAAATATGGAAACAGCACAATTCCACGTTTAACATTGAAGCAGATCTGGTTAGAATCACTAGATATCTCCATACTGCAAAATTTATTGAATTATTTTGTCATCTTATTTCACATCTAAACCACACGTGACTATGCTGAACGATGACTGATGAAACATATATGTTTTTCATTCAACAAATACATAATGAGTTCCTACTAGGTGGCACTCGGTGTAGTGTGACTTTTATTTCTGTTGATTCTGACTTGGTGATTCTATAATTTGTTCTGGATTCTTCCTTGGGAATATCTCTTAATTCCATATGCTAACATACATCTTTATCTTCCTTACTGTTCAGTATTTCTTTATCACTTTCATTCTCATACATTTAACAGGCTTTTTCAAACTTGCCTTCTAGAGCAATAATTTGATTTCCTGCAAATATCAATTATACTCTTTCAATGCCTTTAATGGAGCGGTTAAACTACTGAAATTTGGATTTCCCTCATTTTTTATGTTTCCACAAGATTCTATCTACATATTACATATTTTTTTTCTGTATACATATGATATTTATGTATTGTGTTTATCACTTTCTTTTCTAGTTTTAAATAGGCTATGTTTTGTTAAATCTTATTTATAACAATAAATATTTATTCCTCTACTAAACAATTTTAGAGGTAAAATTTATTTCTTAAAAATTGTTGATTTGCTTTAGGTTATGAAATTTCTTCCCTGTTGGGTTTTGTTGCCCTTCTTTTTCCTTTCCTTTTATTTCTTTTCTTTTTCATATTCTCAAATAAGGAGTAATCTATCCAGACTTGGTCTTTACTCTCGGACGATGTATGTGGAGCGTATGGTCTGAGACTTGGCTTATAGGATACATATTTACCTCTCACCTCCAGACCTGGAAGGGCTAAATTTGTCTCCTAGAGGTACTTACATAATGCGGCTCTGTTAGTCTGTCTGGGATACCTCCAGTCCCAACAACCAAATTCTCTAAATAGACTTGAATTAGGTATTATTTTTCTTTGGCTAGATATAACACCTGAAAGACAGTTTCTCCCCACTTAAAAATGCTGATAGAAATCCTTCCATCTCTGTCTCACCCCCTCCCACTGCCAGAATAGCATATTCTCTAAGATGGCCACACATCTCAGAACGGACTTGTTATTATCTTCACCCCTACCTGCAGATGCTGCTATCCTCATATAGATATAAAAAGGAGGGAATTAAATAATAAGGTTGGAGAGCGCTCAGGCCAGATTGGTTTGATCGGCTAGCCTTTCCCTGTTTCTAAAATTCCAATAATGCTGAAAATCTTTTTACTGGTTTGAATAGTCATGAGTATTGTATATTAGCATATTAGCTGAGATAACACAAAGGGTCATATTATAATCAGACTTACAGGAATCGAGAGCCTACCCAGGATCAACTCATACTATTCATTTCAAGGATACATGTAAGCATGAGATACAGGTAAAGAAGCAGGAGCTCTGAAGCCTCCACCAGCTGCCAGGCCCTTTCTACCAACACACCGCACACTCCAGCACAGAGTGGCCCAGTTTGACAGCTGAGGCTTCTAAATAACTTTTTTAGCCACCTCACTTACATAGAGACAACACCCGTGTTGTAAAACATCTCTGTTTATACAATCAAACAATTTCATACTTTATATGACAAGGAGCCGTGCCTTGTTAATCCATAGATTTCATGCATGTTTACCCTAAGCAACCCCAGACAACTCAGCAAAACCACTCCATAGATAGGCGACAGTCTTGCTAACAAAAACAATTTGGGTAGTTCAGCGGTCTGTCATTAGTTTGTTCATAAAGACATCAGACCAGTTGCCTTCTCCCCCTCCTTACCCCCAAATGCCCTGCCCCCCCCACATGCCCACTTGCCAAAGTGAGTGAACAGATCACAGGCATGTTGTTTAACTGTTCAATTCTAAGTTTTCAGAAACTTGAGGATTTCCCTTATATATTATAATAGAATGAATTTTTTAAAAATTTATGCTTGTTTGTTTTTCTATCACCTAAAGATAACATGTAGGGTTGCGTGGGTCGCTCAGTCAGTTAAGAATCCAACTTCAGCTCAGGTCATGATCTTGCAGTCCATGAGTTTGAGTCCCACATTGGGCTCTGTGCTGACAGCTCAGAGCCTGAAGCCTGCTTCAGATTCTGTGTCTCCCTCTCTCTGCCCCTGCCCTGCTCACACTCTCTCTCTGTGTCTCAGAAATAAATAAAAACATTTTAAAAATGTAATGATAACATGGAATCTCTAGGCTCTAACATACATGGCCTTGTACAATCTGTCACTAATCACCCCATACAGATAGCTTCGATTTCTGCTTCTCTCAAGCATATTATAATTTTGTCACTCTAAAGTTCCTACTCCAAACCCAGTATGTTCTTTCAGATATTTCTATTGGCGATCTCTTTTTTTCCCGACACACAGTAGGCTCTCAGTAAAGATTAGCCAACTCTAATAAGGTGAGAACTATATTCACATTAAGTAACTGTATCCTAAATAAAACTGTATCCTAAATAGTTACAAGAAACAAGGGCATATTCTTAATAAGCCTGAAACATTATCAAATTTACCTTGTTAGTAACTGGAAGAAAAGTGAATTAAGCTGATCGCTTTAATTGAAAATGAAATCAGACTAAACCTAATTATACCGTGGCACAACACAGACCCTCTACACAATGAAAACATTTGTCGTACTGTTGCAGACCTTGTAAACACTGCCAGTACTCCGGTGATGCCTCATTTCCCTCAAGCTCTTTCCAACTACAGCAAAATGTATTGATGCATACAGTGAGGTCAGGTAATGAATTTTCAAGGTCATTTTGCAAATAAGAGCAAATAGTTCCTTTTGACTCCTCCTAGATGTCTCTGCATAATGGGTTGCTTCTGCTGAATTCATTAACTTTCTCACCATGCTGTAAACTAATTTTTCTGCCTACCCTCATTATAATCTACATTTATATGACCCATATTGGATGTTTAAAACACTAATAACTTTGCCTCACTAATCCATAAAATGATGTTTTGAAGAAAATAGACAGAGTTGTCACATTCCTCTTTTTATTCTCAAGGATGAAGAGTCGTGGGCCAATTTGCTTTGGATCTATAAAATGAATCCAGGAACCAATTTCCTAATAAAGAGTTTTCTATGCCTCTATCTGTGCTTAAAATTTTACATAAACATTTATAAAATATTATCCCTTGGGCTGTTCTTAATGTAAGAGCTGCTAGCAAAAACAAGCAAATGCACAAAAGATGACTACATTGTGTACACAAAGTGTCAGCCCAACAGAATACCGATGGGAAGGGAAGTGTTGCCTTCTGCTATCCTATCTTTCCCGGCAGGTTTTCTTTTAAATTTTTTTAACACTTATTCATTTTTTTGAGAGAGATAGAGTGCGAGTGGGGGAGGAGCAGAGAGAGACGGAGACACAGAATCCAAAGCAGGCACCAGGCTCTGAGCTGTCCCCACAGAGCCCGATGTGGGGCTCGAGCCCATGAGCAGCAAGTTATTGCCAGACACATCCTTTCAGTGGACACTGTGTATCACTAACCTATTCCACTCTATGTTCCCCACAGTATCTCTTTTACCTGTTAGCTACTAATCTTGTAAAACTGTAAGACAGATCTGGGGTCACTTTTGTAGGAACCCAATAACCCAACATTCTGCATTATATAACAAGAGGTACCATTATGAAAAAAAAAAACACCAGGAAATCTAAATTAGTATTGTTCTAAGCAGTAAGAATCTAGAGTCCCTGTTCTTCAGTGCATTCATCTTTTGGGGGATATGTGTGAAAAACTTACTTTCATTGAAAAACTCCGCTATTGGTCTATGAAGCTTTGGATCCATGCTACAATCCCTGACTCTTCACCTTCAATAAGATATCTAGGAATGGATGTTTCGAGTCAACTACGGCAATGTAACATCTGAGAGATGTTACATTTTCCTAGAGGACTTGTTGTTAGTATAAAGTAAGTAAGTCTGAGTAATATGATTTATATTATTTTATATTATATATGTATATATATATATAATATTTATATTAGGAATGTAGCCTCCCTATAATTCATCCTGCACTCCCTCCGCTACTAATTTTCTCTGACCACTTGCTTTTGGTATCTAAAATTTTATCATTACATCTTCATCTTTTTGGGATTCTGGTTCCTGTTAAAATAAATTTTCTTTTTGGTTAGGTAAATAGTTTATCGTCCAGGCTATGTGAAAGCATGAGGCTGAGTGAGGTGCATATGAAGTGGATGCCATTAATAAATACAGGAGAGCAACAGAGCAGAAGACATGAGCCCAGGTTCTCTAGGACACCAGATGGGCAGTCACCCTTATTAGCACCTTAATATCTCCTCAGTAACTTCTACTGAATGCAAGAGAAATGACCAAAGGAATGTACCAGTGACTGGAAGCGACTGTATCCAAGGTATGTGAAAGGGATAGAGTAATTAATTTGGGTTGAAGTTGGCATATATTATGAACTTCACCATTTTGTCCAGAATCAGTCTAGATTCTCCGGCTAAACAGTCACCCAGTAACTGAATTAAAAGGAATAGTGGTTCTAATAATTGTCCACTTGATTTTAATGTTAGCTGCTGAATTCAAAGATCTTTATCTTTTGAAACTAATATTAAGGGAAAGCAAGTCCCCACTACTGCTTTCTCAATATTTTGGCCACGTTTGTGTTTCTGTATTTTCCTTATTATCCCCCCTCCTCCCCCCCCCCACACACAACAAGGTTTGGCTTGGTTTTGTTTAACAAAACATCCAGGGACATTTGAATTACTAGTAAGTATGTCCACATTGTAGACATAAAATCTGAGATTTTACAAATTGTCTCTTGCAGCATATATAATGCTATTTAACATATTTTACAGCAAGTAAATAGCTTTTGAAATAAATATTATCAATAAAAATCTTTCTCCTAACTTGCTGACTTACCCATCCCTCAAGACCCATTCTTTATTTCTTTTCCATATTTATTATTTCATTTTCTTTGTCCACAGGATTTAAAGTTTCTTTTCTCCTTTGACCCTCTAATGATGAAATCTGTTTAAATAGAGAGGTGCCAGTGTGGCTCAGTTGTTTGGGCCTCTGACTTCTGCCCAGGAAATTATCTCACAGTCTGTGGGTTTGAGCCCCACACTGGGCTCTGTGCTGACAGCTCAGAGCCTGGAGCCTGCTTTGGAATCTGTGTCTCCCTCTTTCTCTGCCCCTCCCCTGCTCGCACTCTGTCTGTCTTGCTCTCACAAATACACATAATATTTTTTTAAAAATTCAAAATAAAACCAGTTTCACCAGAAAGAAGTCAGGGTCAAACTGACCCATGGTACTGTGAGAGAGGAAGCCAGAAAATGATGAAGCTCCCTACTGACTGACGCAGGTGCATTATATCTGTTATGGGGCAGAATCCTAAGGCAATGGAAAATAGGCATTGGTGCAACCAAATCCATGGTTTTCTCAGGGCCTCTGATGAACACACATTAACTTTCTTTTCTATCTCAAATGAAATACAGGATCATAATTTATATCTCATCAATCATGCATAAAGTCCTCCTACATTAGGGAGGGGAGATAAACAATGAATAAGACTCAGTCCCTTTCTTTAGATTCTTAACATACACATGAATACCAGGTGGACTAAAATATGTACTTGGGTTATGTTTATTGAGCACAGTAATTGGAAGGGATGGTTCATCCCAAATTAAATGACTTGGAAAGATTTCTCTTACAAAGAGACAGGATTTATGTCATGAAACATTAAATTCTGATCACTGAAGAGTACAAAAGGGTAGCTTCATAGACATGTGGCCTGCACAATGACACAGGGCACTATCTCAGATGCGTCCTATATTTGGTTTCAAGTTCCACTGTTGCCATCTTAAAATATTTAACAATTTTTGAAAAATGGGAATTGCATATTAATTTTGCTCTAGGGTCCATAAATGATCTGGTCTTGAGTGAGGAAGAGCAAGCTATCCCGTGTAGCGCATATGGCAAGATTCAAGTTACTGGGCCACAAAACTAATCAGTACTAAAGCGGTAAGGGTCCTGTTAGTGGGAAACTATTTTGCAAAGAAAAATTGTGCCAGATCATGGAGGTCTGGGTTTTAGTGTTAGAGTCCAGAATTTATTCTAGAACGACTGATATGTCTATGCAGATTTTTAAGGATAAATTCTATAATTAGAATTCTATAGTGATGTGAAGGATAGACCAATATAGTAAAAGAAATTGGAAGCCAAAGAGTTCAGATAGAATGTTAGCAAAGTGGCTTTGGTGAGTAATTAACACTGAAGGTAGAGTCTAAGACACAGTACACAGAGTGTTTGCTCATCCTGAGGCTAAGTGTATCTCCACCGCCTTTCTCTAACACCATCGAGAGTATGGCCAAGTAACTGTAATCTCACTTCTTTCTCCAGTGATATGTTGAACACATTCCATAAATATCAAAATTACCCAGAATAGGGGCACCTGGGTGGCTTAGTCGGTTAAGCGCACAGCTTCAGCTCAGGTCATGATCTCACGGTTTGTGGGTTTGAACCTTGCGTCAGGCTCTGTGCTGACAACTAGCTCAGTGCTTGAAGCCTGCTTCAGATTCTGTGTCTCCCTCTCCTGCTTGTGCTGTCACTCTCTGTCTCTCAAAAAAAAAAAAAAAAAAAACTAAAAAATTAAAAAACATCAAAATTACCCAAAATAAAATTTTGAGTAAGCTATTCCCACCTAATACTCCAGGAAATCTTCATAAAGCACAGCATAATTTGACAACTTTAAAAAAAATTACTATTTACTTTAATCAGACTAGAAAAGAGGCTTATACTTAGTAACCATCTCACTTTTTTCAAAAAGTTTTAAGATGTACATATGTTCTATAAGTACTATTTTTCTCTCAATCTAGTCTCTTCTTTGGGAACTCTCACAATACATGTTTTAGATATTCTCATTTTATCCTCTTTGTCTCTTAATCTCTCTTATATTTTCCATTCAGCTGTCATTCTTGATAATGTCTAGATTTAATTTTCAAGTGTATTAATTCTCTTTGTGATTCTATCAAATCTCCTGTTTAATCTAGTCCTAAAAATTTCAATATCAAAGGGTATCTTTATAATATCTTTATGTTTTACAATTCTGAATCTTTGTTATCATTTTTTACACTTTTATACAATTTAATTAAACTAAAAACAACAACACAACAGTCCACCCATATTTTTACACCCCTTCCCTCTAACAGCCACCAATCTGTTCTCTATACGCAAGTGGGGGGTGGGACAGAGAGAAGCCCAAGCAGGCTCCCTCCCTGCTGTCAGCTCTGAGCCTGAAGCAGGGCTCAATCCCATGAACCATGAGATCGTGACCTAAGCCAAAATCAAGCGTTGGACACTCAACTGACTGAGCCATTCAGGTGCCCCAGTCTCTCTCTCTTTTTTAGATTCCACATATGAGAGAGATCTGATGCTATTTATCTGTCTCTGTCTGACATATTTCATTTAATCATAATGCCTTAAAGGTCCATTCATGTTGTCACAAATGGCATAATTTTCTTTATTCCTTTTATGGCTGAATAATATTCCATGTTCTGCGTGTGTGTGCATGTGTGTGTGTCTGTGTCTTTGTGTGTATATTTCTTTATCCATTCATCCATCCAAGTGATAAACACTTAAGTTGTTTCCATATTTTGACTATTGTAAATAATGATGCAATGAACATACATGAACACATATCTTTTCAAATTAATGTTTATATTATCTTTGGATAAATATCCAGAAGTGGAATTACTTGGTCTATTTTTAATGTTTTGAGGAAACCCCACACTGTTTTCCACAGTGGCTGCACCAGTTTACATTCCCACCAAGAGTGACAAGGGCTCCCTTTTCTCCATATTCTCACCAACACTTACTATTTCTTGTCTTTTTGATAATAGCCATTCTAATAAATATGATACAATATTTCATTGTGATTCTGATTTTCACTTCCATCATGAGTAATGATTTTGAACATTTTTTCATGTATCTGTTGGCTATCTGTATGTTTTCTTTGGAAAAATGTCTATTCAGATATTCTGCCCATTTTTTAATCAGACTGTTTTCTTGTTTTGTTTTTGTTTTTGTTTTGTGTTTTTGTTTGGGTTGGGGGGGGTCTTGTTTTGTTTTGTTTGCTATTGTGTTGTGTAAATTCTTTGTATGTTTTGAATATTAGCCCCTTGTCAGATGTATGATTTGTATGTAATGATCTTCTCCCATTCTGTAACTTACTTTCTCATTTTGTTAATGGTTTTTTTTGCTGTGCAGAAACATTTCAGTTTGGCATAGTCCCATATGAAAACTCTGTATTTTTTAAATGTAGGAACAGATGTTAAAACAACTATGTACATACATCTCTCTCAAAAGGGTTTTCACTGTAGACCCATCTCTCTTGAGTTTTTATAACTGAATCCTCTCAGATTCTTTTTCCTTCAATGGTGTTTAAATGCTCAAATTCCTAACTGTAAATAAACCAATAACTTGTTTAAAATGCTAGTCTTGGTTTTGAAACAATTATATTAATTAGAGGTAACCATTTTTTTGAAACAAAACACCCTGAAAATGTACTAAAAGTCTAGAATCAATACCCAAGGGCTGAAAATAAATCTTTATCTAATAGTGACTGTGAAGCATTGATTTTATTCAGAGTATTGACTATGCTGTGTGAAGTGTGTTCTTCCTTCATTTTATATCAACCGCATCCAGAAAATTGCACAGATTGAGAATGCTATCCTCAGCCGCAAACAGAATAGATTTGGCCTTGAATGTAAACTCTGGCTTACCTTGCCTCATCAAAAAGATTGGAGTTTATAGGTTTTGCTCAAATAGCAGCCTTCTTGTCTAGTTAAAATACAGCATCTGGAATCTGAGCTTCAGGTTAACCAAATAACCATCTGTTAAGAAACTGTCAACACAACAATGTTAAAATTCTGTTTCACTTGCAAAGTTTTCTAGAAATTAACAGTTTCCTGGTGATAGTGCTGTATGTAATTATAACTTGAGTTGGGTTCATTAGCATTCCTTTGAAAATTCAACACAAAAACATTAATACAGACAATTTTTCTACCTCTTGCCTCTCCCACCACACACATAACCATACATTTTTCTCTCATTCCTCACCCTGCTCCAGCCACATTGGGCTCCTTGCCTGTTTTCAAATGTATGTTCACATTGCCACTGATGACCTTTTGTCCTTTTGTTCCCTATGTCTGGGACCTTCTTCTTCCTGATGTGCATGACTTGTCCCCAAGCTCCTTCAGGTCTTTGTTCAAATGGCACCTTTTCATTGATAACTTCTCTGCCCACCCCCTTCAAAATTACCCCCATCCTCAGCTGCACCTGTTCTGACTTTATCTTCCTCCATAGAACTTGTCAGCAACTATACTATGTAGATATATTATATAGATAACTTATAATTAACATGCCATGAAGCTATCTTGGTCAGCTTAGGCTGTCATAATAAAATGCCATAGACTGAGTTACTTAAGCAATAGAAATGTATTTTCTCACAGTTCTAGACATTAGAAGACCGAGATCAAGGCACATACACAGTTTCTGGTGAGAACTCCCTTCCTGGCTTATTCATGGCCATTTTCTTGCTGTTTCCTCACATGCGAGGGAGAGACAGCACACTGACTTCACCTAAACCTAAAACTGCCTCCCAAAGGCACATCACTATGTACCATCAGTTGGTGCATTAGGGGAAATGAATTTTGGGGAGGAACACAATTCCTCCTTAGTGTTACCACACACAAAGTACAGAAGGCAATGCAAACATTTATTAATCTGTCTCATCAAACTGTCTTTCAAAATTGGCTTCAAGTAGATGCCTCCTCTTTCCTCTCTCCTCTTAATTTTTTGCTTCTCCATTCCTCAGGTGCATAAGTAATTTTTGCTTTGTTTTCATTCTCTATCCAACTATCCTGTTCCCAGTCATCCTGGCTTCTTCCCCGAGGTCAAGGTTATAAAGATCTTTATTTATGGTTTCAGACACTTATTTATGGTGACAAGGATTTTTATATTTTTCAAGATTTCCACTCTCTCTTGCATGAAGGCTCTTAAATATAATTAAAGTCTTCTTGAGCGAAGATTATACCCTCCAAATAGCAGAACTTGATAAATTAATGTTAAATTGATAATTATTTTTACTTGATTTTATTAAAAAGATATTTTCTTTACCTAGATAAGAGGGAAATGAATGTGAGACAATTGACAAAACACTATCCTGTTACACATGACTTAATTGCCTATTTATGGGCCTTAAGTCTAAAGGTCATAACATAAAAATAATGTACCTGATGTTACTAAAATAAGAATCCATGACCCCAATTCTAGGCGCCCAATCACTCTGTAGCAATCTATGAAATCATATCTATTCATTTTCTTTTCTGCTCATCATTTCTATCCTGGCAAGATATAAATCAGATACTTTATATCACTTTACAACAAGAAAAATATTCCAAAGAGTTGAAAAAAAGTAGAAATATACTGTTACTTCTTTGAATCATTAGACTCATATACAGTTTGCTTATCTAACATAATAAGCTTTATATTTACTGTTACAAATATGGAAGAAGTAACTTAATTTCCACAATATTTAATTATTGCTTCCAGGAATTCATTAAGTAATGATTACAAGAAATAGACTGTCATTACAGGAAATGATTTATTGTCATTCCTACACTGATTCTTTTTTCACTTTTCTATACATTTTTGAGGTTCATATCAAGTCAAAATTTTCCATATATAATTCCATCTATTTTATTTATTTATTTATTATTTTAGAGAGAGAGAGTGCACATGAGCAGGGGACATGGGCAGAGAGAGAGAGAATCTTGGAAGTGGGGCTAAATCCCATGACCCTAGGATCATGACCTAGGTTGAAACCCATAGTCGGACTCTTAACCAACTGAGCCACCTCGACACCCTGGCGCCATCTATTTTAAATGAAAAGTACATGAATACTACAAAACTAGTTTCGTGATAGTTCCCTTTCTGTGCATTAATCTGGAGATCAGTATGTTGCTGTTGTTACCTTTTATTTTCAAAAGAAAAGTAGAATTTGAAATTAAACACAAGTGTAGATATCAAAGTCCCATGGGGAAAGTGTTTCAGATAGATGTGTTAGCACCAGGGTACTGCTAAATTTTTGCTCATGAGACTGGGATTTAATTTGAAAAATAATGATAAAATATAGGGGATAAGGATGAGAGAGAAATAACACATAAAAATTATACAGCACAATTGTGTCAAATTAGTCTACTTACATTTTCTTTCCTCAAGTTTCCCACTGATATTAAACTCTTTTAAGAGAATAATAAGGTACTAAATGTCATCAGTAACACATCATTAACAAGTCTAACTACAGAAACAACATCAGAGACCATTCTACATTTTCCCCTGATTAGTAAACCCTCCTGTTGATATTATCCTAATTAAAATTAAGGCCGGTTTTGTTCATAAAGATTGCTGATCTTTGTGAATGTCTCTAGAGTTCACATCTATTATAAGAGAACTACAGACCACAGAAATATGAAGACTTCTGTTCAGCTTCTTTCATTCTCCAAAAAAAAAATTATTTCCCAGGTTTTTTTTTGATAGTGACAAATACCTAAATGTTAAATCATTAAGAAATCCTGCTTGAAACTTTCAGCATCTCTATTTATCACAGATTTTAATTGTGATTCAAGAAGCATTACGAGATTGATGAAAAGGAGTAACTGCTGAATGGTACAGTAAATGTCATTGAGTTTACTTCCTTTGAAGGTTTTAAGGTAATTAATCTTACATGGTTAATATTCACAGAGAAGCTGAATTGGATTGGTGAGTTTGGGCATTTCAGTAAACAGGTCATGAAAGATGCAAAGATTTGTGAATCCAAAAGCTAATTAGTCATGAAAATCACAATTTTCAAAAGGATTTCATTTGCTGCTAAAATAATGAAGCCTAGTGGAACTTTTTGTTATAAATGATTTATTTTTTCCCCTCTTTTCATTCTATAAATTTCTGGTGTTACAACATACTTAAATATGCCTAAAATAATCATAAAGCAAATTATAGGTCTGTGGCAAAATAAGAACAACAACCCAAGAAATAACACAGTAATTTCTGCCCTGGTAGGAGTGGTGGTTAAAAAAAAAAAAATGTTTCCTCAGTACACTCATCATCTTGTCAATTCATACCAATTTCTTCCTCTATTTGTTGCACTTTCTAATTATTTCATAACCCTTTAATTTGCTGATGCCTTTGGCATTTGCTTCACTATTTTCTCTTCTTCTCTTATTCATATTAGCCTTCTTATTGACTTCCACAACAACATAAACAGACCCCTGACTTCTCAATATCTGGACATTACGGTCATCATCTCAAGTACTTGCTAACTATCCCTTGTCATCACCAATAATTACACTTTTATGAAATCTCAGTTCCAAGTACTTAATATCTCATTTTCCATCATTTCCTCCCTATCCATCTGCTATATTAACCTGACCACACACACACACACAAATTAGTTACTCTTAAACAACTTTTTTCACCAAGCAAGAATTTTAAATGTTAGCAATTGAAAGTTATAAAGTTTTTAAACGAGAAAAGAGAGGAGGGAGAATATCACAAATCCCACAAAGTACACATTCATGCCTCCGGGTTGCATTTTGAGGAACAGTAAACCCTAACACTGCTGAAAGCATTTGAACAACATCAGTGAAATTCTGATCACATACCTTTCATTAGAAAAAAAGAAATTACTTACAATTATGGAGGATGTGAAGGAAAAACATAGGGTAGATACGATAACAATTATATGATGAAAATATAAAATGAGCAAAGTTAGTAATAAATGTAGAGCTTACCCCAATTTCAATTTCATACAAGATATATGGGCAGTTTGGTTATCAGCATTATTCTACCTACAATTTGTTCTAGTAGCAAAAGCTTAAATTTGCAATTATGGTCACTTACATCTATGTTTTAAATTATCACCCAAAATGCAATAAACATACAAAAATAATTCTTTGTATCTATGTCAAACAAAACTAACAACTCATTGTTCAATTTACATTGTTGAATAGTTTGAAACTACTCGCATCATTTGGGGTAGAACAACTGCTAATTAAGCTAGTGGGAGGCAAGAAGAGATAAATAATGAAAGAAGTCATTGACCTTCCCAAGTGCTAATTCCTAGGGATGTGATTCTAGGTTAATTACAAATATTTTAGACAGATTAAAGCACACTGATGGACTTCAGTGATATTAACTCACAGAATGCAATGCCTATGAACTTTTGTATTCAAATTATAAAGCTATATAATAAAACAAGCATTAGCTCTAATAAAACTCTAGTTTTGATAGTCTTATGTTTTATAGTTGACTGCCTTGGCGGTGGGATTTCTTGTGATAGTGACTGGGCCACCTTAATGACACCTAACATTAATGACAGGACAAAGGAGAATATTATCACTATACAAAAGAAAATTTTCATTGATTGTTACTGGTGCTTGGGAGAACTAGTGCTGAGCTAAAAAGAATTTTTATGTCATCTTTTTAAATAAAATCAGCTGGGGGGCACCTAGGTGGCTCAATCAGTTGAGCATCGGCTTCAGTTCAGGTCATGATCTTGGGGTTGGTGAGTTCAAGCCCAGAGTTGGGCTCTGTGCTGACAGAGCTGTCAGAGCCTGGAGCCTGCTTCACTTTTGTGTCTCCCTCTCTCTCTTTGCCTCTCCCTGGTTTGTGTGCAAATGTACCTACTCTATCTCAAAAAAAGAAAGGAAGGAAGGAGAAAGGAAGGAAAGAAGGAAGGAAGGAAGGAAGGAAGAGAGAAAGAAAGGAAAGAAGGAAGGAAGGAAGAGAGAAAGAAAGGAAGGAAGGAAGGAAGGAAGGAAGGAAGGAAGGAAGGAAGAAAGAAAAAGAAAAAACAAATAAATAAACACTTAAAAATTTTAAACAAATTCAGTTGGTCTCTAGCTTTATACTCTTGCCTTTCGTGAAGAGTAAATATTTATCCAAAAGATCAATAGTTATTAAGAACACACATATAGGAAAGCTAAGGATTTTTCTAGCCTCTACCTAAGCATTCTTAGAGATGTTTCTCTTGCTCCTAAAACATACATTACATAATATAGTCTTCTGCATCTGAGAAAGCTAAGGGAGCATCAATAGTTCATTGAGAACCTCAAAGTTATTATCTCAAAGGTGTATTCATGTTGAGTTATAATCTCAAAGGTGTATTCACATTGAAATGGAACACTTCCCTAGGGCTCTCTGACCTATAAATAAATGTTGTTCAACTGAATTTAAGCAGATCAAGCACTGCATTTGTAGGATATGGCCAAGCATTAGAAACACAAATTTTGCCTTCTAAGAATCCATGCCCCAGAAAAGGGTAAAATAAAAATGGATAAGAAATTTAAACAGAGAAAATCTGAGATTGGTTTTGAACAAATAAAACATATGCTTTCTAAAGGAAACAAAATATTGTCCCATTACTGCATCTACTTCAACATCATTTACTGTGAGTTCATTTTAGTTCCTTCTTTCTATGTGTCAAAAATTCAAAAGGGAGTCTTAAACAAGTGTCATAGAAAGCTTCTAAAATGGACTCTGATGATTCCCATCTTCTATTCACACTAATGTATTTCTCTCCTCTTGAATATAGGCTGAAGTTAGTGACTCTCTTCTGAGTGAGATACAGCAAAGTGATAGAATGTTACTTCCAAGGAGAGCCTATAAAATGATATGGTTTCCACCTTCCATGCCTTTTCTTGATTCATTGCTAATTTGTTTTGATGACAGTTAGTTGCCCATGATACGCTCACCTATAGAAAAGGACCCATATAGCAGGGGACTTTGGAAGTCCACAAGCTGGGAAGAAAGGCCCTCAGTCAAACAATCCCATATGAGGAACTAAACCCTGCCAACAACCATATGAATAAGTTTAAATAGAGAGTTTCCCCTGTAGCCTTCAGATGAGAGCACAGCTCTGGCCAACACCAGGACTGTAGGCTAATGAGGGAGGAACCCTGAACCGCAAGCATCAAGTTAAGCTGTACCCAGATTCCCAAAGCACAGAAACTGTAAAATAATAATTATTTTTAAGCCTCTAAATTTGGCATAACTTGTTATGTAGCAACTGATCTAAAAGAAAAAAATATATATTTTTTGACAAAAAAATGTCATTTGGCCCAAGATTTAAAGTTTGATTTCAGATGTATGATAAATGAAATCAAACCTATTACAATATAAATAAGATACATTTTTCAACTTCTTTTAAAATAGCAATAAATTCAGGATAAATTAGAAAATAATTACCACTAAAAATTTCACTTCTAATTGAATTAGTTAATATCTACTATAGAATACTTCATAAAAGATTTTTAACAATATAAGAAGTTATATCTTTATGGCATTAAATCAAAACTCTTACATCGTAAATCAGACTTGACAAAATTACTTGAAGTTCAATGACATCTCTGACAAGCAAGCAAAAATGCCTTCAAATTTTTTTAAATATGGTTTTGACTTTAATTTGTAAACCTTTTGAACTTGTTATTTTATTACTGTGATATAGTATGCTTTAAGACTTTGCAAATATATAGTTAGTATAATGCAGCCATTTAGTTCATATATATGAAAACTATGTCAAATAAATACTTAAGGAGTTTCTACTAGCTTATATTTTAGAAGTTAAAAGGCAATGATTCTTGAACAAATATCTTACTTTTAAGTTCACATCTATTACCAAGTGCTGGAACTTTATATTCACACATAACAAGATTAATTTGGTAGTTTATTATTATATTTTAACACGTGATTTAAAAATCACACTACTAGGGGCACTTGGGTGGCTCAGATGGTTAAGTGTCCAACTTAAGCTCAGGTCATGATCTCAGGGTACATGGTTTCAAGCCCTGCGTGGGGTTCTGTGCTGACAGTTCAGAGCCAGGAGTCTGCTTCAGATTCTGTGTTCCCTTCTCTCTCTGCCTCTCCCTTGCTCATGCTCTGTCTCTCTCTGTTTCTCAAAAATAGGGGCGCCTGGGTTGCTACGTCGGTTAAGCATCTGACTTCGGCTCAGGTCATGATCTTGCAGTTTGTGGGTTTGAGCTCCTATTGGGCTCTATGCTCAGAGCCTGGAGCCTGCTTCAGATTCTGTGTCTCCCTCTCTGCCTGGCCCTCCCCTGCTCATACTGTCTCTCTCTCTCTCAAAAATAAAAATAAAACATTAAAAATAAATAAGTAAATAAATGTTAAAAAGTTTTTAAATATCACAGTACTATATTTTTGTGCAAAAAAATGTTTACAACAATGGTTCTGGAGACCTGAAAATTACAAGCAATTTAGTTTTACATAACCATATTAAAAGTGGCAATTTCTTAAAAGCAAGAAAGATGTTCCCATCAAATATGGATGAGACTCAGAGATAGGCAATATTTATTTCCCAGTGATGGAGAACTGAGAAAAAAAAAGACACTCAAAAGGATAGAGATAGCCTATGACATGTGTATGGGAGGCAAAAAAGTGAAAATCAAAATATCGTCTCAGAATGTTTTTAGACAAAATAATGTCCTTACGATTTAATGCCTATCAGATATTTCAAAGTATATTTCCATTTCCATCTGTAGGAAATGTATGGAGAAGAGCTGTCCCCCATATCCACACAAAATTGGATATGTTTCACATGTTCTTTACTTCTATTTGGAATTAACAGCTTTGGGAGCAATCAAGGAGTAGACTGACCTAAACAAAAGTGATCATCTTCAGCCTCTCCATGGACGACAGGATCTGTCATTGCTTTTTGGGAATGCATCCATTTGTTATATTATACCTCACAACGCAATGAAAGGGTTCAACTAATCCAAGTGATAAACTGAGTTATACAAAGAAATTCAATGGTCCAATAACTGAGCCAGTACCCGTGGTGCTACCTCTTATGACTTAAAAGATAAAAGTGTAAACAGTCCCTGGGTGGCTGTCAGTTAAGCGTGTGACCTCAGCTCAGGTCATGATCTTGCAGTTCATGATCTTGCAGTTCGTGAGTTCAAGCCTCGCTTTGGGCTCTGTGCTGACAGCTCAGAGCCTGGAGCTGCCTGCTTCAGATTCTGTCTCCCTTTCTCTTGGCCCCTCCTCCATTCACATTCTGTCTTTCTCTCACTCTCTTTCTCTCTCAAAAATGAATAAATATTAAAAAATGGGAAAGTATATACAATAATACTATGTTTCATGGTAAAAGGCTCAATGTGCCAAATAAAAATAAAATCACTAGCTCTCAAAAATATTTCTCAGGAATATGTAGGTGTTTATCTCCCTTATTTACACATTTTTGTGTTAGTCTTACAGAGGTAAGCTGTTATGCTTTTTAATAAAATATATTTTATGTCTGCTGCCAAAAGTAGAATACTGAGTTCCAAATACATGTCTTAAAGTTCAAATAAAAAGTAGAAAGTATAAAGAAAAAAAACAATGTTGTTTATACAAACCCTAGTAGATTATATCTACCAGAAACAGAAGTGTCATCTTAGAAATCCTGAAGGCCCCAAGACAGTTTGAAGAGTCTGTAAGGTTAGTAGTTAAAATGAAGGTAAATAAAAAAGACAAGTTTCTGATTTAACAACTCTAAAATGTAATGCACTGTATATACAAAAATACTGAGAATATACTGAAATTTTTAAGTATGTGTACAAGTAAAATATATGACAAAAACAACACACAAATTTAGAAAAAGGATTAGAGAGTATACAGTTATAAGGTGCTTAAAGTACAACATCAAATAGTATATTAGATAAAGTTAGAGTGCAGTTAGCGAAAATTTCTATTGTAAAGCTTAGAGCAAACACTAAAGTAACAACAATTTTTTAAAATGTTTACTTATTTATTTTTGAGAGGGAGAAAGTACAGGGAGGAGCAGAGAGAGAGGGAGAGGAGAATCCAAAGCAGACTCCACGTTGTTAGCCACAGAGCCTGATGCAGGGCTTGACCTCACACACTGTGAGATCATGACCTGAGCCAAGGTCAGATGTTTAACCGAATGAGCCACCCAGACACCCCTACAACAACTTGTTAAAAGAAGTGTAATTCAAAACAAGTAGTAGAACTAAGACGCAATCATAAGAAATAACGAATACAAAAGCAAGCAGAAAAAAGTTTTAAAGGTGACAATGACACACAACGAACAGAAAAATAGAGTGCAACTAAAAGGAATGTAGACTTTATTCAACTGTATCAATATCTACATTACATTAAGTTTACATCAAATATTACAGACAGTCACACTGCATGAAAAGCAACTCAAGTATATGTCATCACTAAGAATCCTGTTTAAAAATATAAAGCGATAAACACATTAAAATGATGAAGAAAGATACAGCATGAAAACAACAATCAAAGGAAAACGTGAGCGACTAAATTAATATCAAAGTTCAGAAAATAATATTATTAGAAATAAAAGGGGACACTTTATATGAGAAAACATTTCAATTTACCAAAGAGCCATAAAAATCTGAAATGTATATGCATATAACAAGAGATGTACAAATTTCATGGGACAAAAGCTGATGGAACTAAATAGAGAAATAAAAGTCTGCAATTAAAATTAGATACTTTAACATTTCTTTTCCACTAAGATATGAAAAAAATGTAAAATCAGTAAATATATAGGCCAGTTCAACATTATCAACCCACTTTCTAAATTGATTTTTGTTGACATTTGTAGAGAGGTCCACATAACGATAATACATTTTTTTCAAGTGCACATGGAACATTCATCAAAACAGACTACAAAAATTGGAAAATTAATTAGCATATTTCTAAGTTACCAATGAGCTAAAGAGAGCGTCACAAAGTATTTTAGGAAATATTTGAATTGAAAAAAAATGTAACGCCAATTTTTAGGATACAGCTAGAGTAGTGCTTAGAGGAAAAGTATGGAATCAAATACTTATATTTGAAAAAAGATAGTTATAAGTTGTATACAAAAAAGAGCAAATTGAATTTAAAGCAAACTAGAGGCAAGAAACTATAAACATAAAATACAAATGAATGGAATTGACAAAGAGAAAATAATGGAGAAACTCAGTAAAACCAAAAGAAAGGTTTTTTGAAAACATGAGTAAAGTCATAAACCTCTAGACAAACTTACCAAGAGATATCAAGAAAAAAAAGGCATAAATTATCAATATCAAGAGTGAAAGAAGGATCATCACTATAAAACTTACAGATATTAAAAAGCCAATCTGGAAATACTAAAAGTAATACTATGCCCATCAGTTCAGCAATTTAGATTAAGTAAACAAATCTCTTGAAAGACACAAACTACCAGAGGCCACTTCAAGAATAGCCAAATTGTTTGAATATCCCCATATTTACTAAGGAATAAATAGGCAATGAAAACTAAAGTCATATAAGCCTTCATTAGTAAACTTTACCAAATATTTAAGGAGACTATAGTATCAATTCTACATAAAATCTTGCAGAAAATAGAAGTGGTGGCAGCACTCAGCTCCTTTTATGAGAACAGGATAGCCTGATACCAAAACTAGACAAAGTGATACAAGAAAACAAATAAAACAAACAAAGCTACTATAGACCAATAGTCTTCATAAGCATAGATGATGAAATACTCAACAAAATATTAGCAAACTAAATTCAAAAATATACCAATAGGATAATACATCATATACAAGCAGGGTCAATCTGAGAATGCAAGACCATTTTATTTATTAGTTTCAAGTGTAGAATATAGAGATCCACCAATTCAATACATTACTTAGTGCTCATCATGATACAGGCACTTTCAATCCCTTTCAACTATTTATCAGATCCACCCACCTCCCTTCAGGTAACCATCAGTTTGTTCTCTATAGTGAAGAGTCTGTTTTCTGGTTTATCTCTTATCCTTGTTCATTTGTTTTGTTTCATCAATCCCACCTATGAGTAACATCGTATGGTTTCTGTCTTTCTCTGACTGCCTCATTTCACTTAGCATTATGTTCTCTAGATCTACACATGTTGCAAATGGCAAGATTTCATTTTGTAAGGCAGAGTGATATTTCAGTCTGTGTGTATGTGTGTGTACCTCACATCTTTATCCATTCATCAGTAAACACTTGTGCTGCTTCTACAGTTTGGCTATGGTAAATAATGCTGCAGTAAACACAGGGGTTCTTGGACCTTTTCAAATTAGTGTTTTCATATTCTTTGAGCAGTGAAATCATTGGATCATAGGGTGGCTCTACTTTTAATTTTTTGAGGAAACTCCACACTGTTTTCCATGGTGATGCACCAGTTTGCATTCCCACCAACAGTGCACAAGGATTACTTTCTCTCCACATCCTCACCAACACTTGCTGTTTACTATGTTTTTGAATTTAGCCATTCTCACAGATATGAGATATCTCACTGTGGTTTTAATTTACATTTCTCTGATAATCAGGGATGCTGAACATCTTTTCATATGTCTGTTGGCCATCTGGATGTCTTATTTGAAGAAATGTCTATTTATGTCTTCTGCCCACTTTTTAATTGGATTATTTATTTTTCTGGTGTTGAGTTTCACAAGTTTACATATATATAAATATATATTTTTACATATAAATATATATAGTACACTAACCATGTATTAAAAATGTCATTTGCAAATATCCTCTCCCATTCAGTAGGTTGACTTTTAGGGTTTTTTTGACTGGCTGCCTTTACTGTGCAGAAGCTTTCTACTTTGATGTAGTCTCAATAGTGTATTTTTGATTTGTTTCCTTTGCCTCAGGAGATATATCTAGTTAATGTTGCTTACAGCCAATGTCAGAAAAATTACTACTTATGCTCTCTCCTTGAATTTTTGTAATATAAGTTCTCATATTTAGGTCCTTAATCCATTTGAGTTTATTTTTGTGTATGTAAGTGGTCTAGTTACATTTTTTTTGCATATAGATATCCAGTGTCCCCAACATCACTTGTTCAAGATACTATGTTTTCCTCTTTGCATATTCTTCCCTCCTTTTTTGAAGATTAATGGATCACATAATTGTGAGTTTATTTTTGAGCTCTTTATTATGTTCTATTGATCTATGTGTCTGTTTTTGTGTCAGTACACTACTGTCTTGATTATTATAGCTTCGTAGTGTAACTTGAAATCTGGAATTGTGACACTTCCAGTTTTGTTCTTCTTTTTCAAGATTGGGACAAATTTTAGGATTGTTTGTTCTGGTTCTGTGAGATATGCTGTTGGTATTTTGATAGGAACAGCATTAAATGTGTAGACTGCTTTGGGTAGAATAGATATTTTAACATCTAAAACTAAGTATATTTTTTCATATCAACAAACTAAAGAAGAAAATCATAGAATTATATAAATTGATATAGATGAAAAACTTTGGCCAAATTCAACTTATAAGCAGGATAATAATGCTCAAGATCAGAAGAATTTCCTTAACTCTTATAAGGCATCTACAAAAATATCCTATGGTAACATTATACATAGTAAAAATCTAAATGCTTCCTCCTTACATTCAGGAATAAATCTTGGAAGCTCACTGTCACCACTGCTATTCAATTAAGAGTGGAGGTCCTAGCCAGTACAACAGGACAATAAGACCTTTAAAGACATTCAGAATGGGGAAAAAACAATACTGCCTATTCACAATTTAATTATCAACTTAGAAAAAATGTTTAAGATGTAAGAAAGAATTGTGAGCAAAAATACTTAAGGAAACTGGAAGTAAATCTAAAAATTATTGCTTGCAAAATCAACAGCAATCAAAGGAAATATGTAATTCTTGGTTAATTAGCCACATTATCCTCTGTGCTCACATCACTCCTAATGAGGACCCATAGTGAGGAGTCTATGACACTCCTTTTAGCTGGATCTTCTTAATGGCATGCATTTCATCCTTTTTAACTTCTAGCCCTAATATGAATGATAAAAGACCTAATAAATCCTTTCAATCAGAAAATGAAAAATTAGTAGGAGGGACAATTAGTTCAACTCAAATATTAAAAACAAACCTGAAGTGTGAAGCTAAAATAAGCAATAAAAATAAAACACTGGAAATCATAACCTGTAGAGCTTAATGAGGGTTTATCAGAGTTTAAAATAATAGTAGGGTTCCTGCTCTATTTTGTGATAAGAAAAGATACTGATTAACTTTGGACTTTGAAATTATTTATGGTAAAATATCAAGAGTAATAAAAGAAATGCTTTAAAAGAGAGCACATAAATTCTAATCTACTTGAAGGAAATATATCAGATAATTTTTAAAAATTATTCCAAAAAATACTAAGAAGGAAGAAAAGAAACAAATGAATGAGATATATAGAAAGCATGAAATAATGTGGTAAAAATGAATCTATATGTATATAACAGATAAAAGGGCAAAATACATCATATAGGACATAAAAATTTCTAGATATAATTTCCAGATAAAATATACAGGTGTTTACATATTTTTATTTTGATATAACTTTCAGGAGGCAACTAAAACATAAGAAGCTAGAAATATTGAAAGTAAAAGGCTGGAAAATGGCAAACCAACTTAAAAGTGATCAAAATATAACTGGACAGTATCTTAAAATTAGTTTAATATTAAACAACAAAATAAAAGAGAATTATTAAAGCTAAAGAGGGTTTCAAAATAATAATCAAGATTCCCTTTACAATATAATTTTAAATGTTCCAAACATGTATACCTAATAAAATATTCTTAAGAGGTATACGCACACAAATGAAAATTCATAAATTCACCAACACTGGAAGTTCCCAATGCAATTTTCCCAGTAAGTGACAGGCCAAGCAGGCAAAAAACAAATAAAAAAATTACTATGAATGTAACATAGAACAACATAAGAAACACCTCGATCTAATGAGCACCTATTAAGCATTTCACTTCACAAATAGATAATAATCACCCTTCTCCAGCACACATGGAACATTTAAAAAATTGAACATTAATCCAAAAAATTGGTGTATTAGGCCATAAAGCATATTTGAATGTTTTTCAAAGAATGAGTAACATATTATCTGACTAAATTAACTGATGAATAAAATAGAAAATTTAAAATTACACTTCTAAATAATTGATAGGTCAAAGCAGAAATCTTAAAGAAATGTTAAAGTGTTCTTATAGTAGAAAGGAAGAAAGTCAGAAACATAGGAGCCTGTCATCAAATTTAGTTACAAAGAGAACAGAATAAATCCACAGAAAATAATTGGCAACAAATAAAACAGCAGAATAACTAAATAGCAAGACAGTACAACAGGTAGGATAAAAATAGCTAAAAAATGATTCTTTAAAATGAATAATAAATAAGCAAACCTCAAGTGACATTAAAAGACAAAAACACAAATAAATGTGAGTCAATGACTATGACCACAGCAAAGATATAAAACTCGGATGTCTGTATAGTTCTATACTACACAATTGCCAGACAGTGTACCGAAGATATTAGTACCTTCAAATGTTCTGCTAGCATAGTGGGGCCGGGAGCACTTGAAGCAGAGCATAATGACTAAAAAGAATTGAAGCTGTAGTTAAAATCCTCCACCATGGCACCAACCACCAGACCCTGGCTGTTGTAAACTTTGAAAGGCAGATGATTTCTATCCAATTCAAAGTATTCTGGAGAAAGAAAAGGAGAAAATATATCCCAACTCATTTATAAAATACTAGAATAACATTTATAAATAAACCAAGAAAACCATATAATAAGGAAAAATTACCAGGTGATGAAAGATGCAAAATCCTAAAGAAAGCAATGACAAACCATATCAAGCAAATAAAAAAAAATTACAATGTCCACGTTGGTTTTATCCAAAAATGCAATGTGATTTCAATAGTTTTAAAAAACGATTAAAATGAATGAACCCCAAGGGAAGATGGCTGCGCAGGAGGCGCTCAGTTCTCCTGCCCCGTGTATATAACTAAGTATCATCCACATCCAGATAACTAAACTAGAGAGTGAATCACAGGCTGGCAGAGCAAATTCCACAGATAGATGTGGAGAAGCTGCCTCTGAAAGGTTAGGAAGAGGAAGGTCGGAGAGGCAAGAGAGACTGCAGAAGTGAGGGAGCTGTACTGGAGAGGGTGGAGAAATGGGCTCTCCCACCAGGGATCTCACATGGGGAAGACTGATCCCCATAACATCTGGCTTTGAAAATAAGATGGGTTGAATTCCATGAGTTAGTATAACCAATGGGACTTGGAGCCAGAGCTTTAAAAGTCAGCTGTCTCAGGGTGCCTGGGTGCCTCAGTTGGTTGAGCTCAGGTCATGATCTCAGGATTCATGGGTTTGAGCCCCATGATGGGCTCTGTGCTGACAGCTGAGAACCTGGAGCCTGCTTGAGATTGTGTCTCCTTCTCTCTCTGCCCCTCTTCTGCTCATGCTCTGTCTCTCTGTCTCTCAGTCTCTCTCTCTCAAAAATAAATAAACTTTAAAAAATATAAGAGTCTCATGCTCCACCAACTGAACTAGCCTGGCACTATAAACTTAAAAAAAAAGTCAGCTGACTCAGCGAGGGCTGACCAAAAGGGCAAGTGATTGTGACCTTAAAAAGACAGCAGCCTTTGCAGAAAGGCAACATAAAAATAACAGCTTACACAACACTGAGGGTGAACAGGAGAAAGATCTATTCATACTGATTTCATGGCATGTTGGGGACTTCTCCAAAAATGAGGGCTCTGGCAGGTGCTATTTTCCTCCCCCCACCCCACCAGCATAAATACGGGGCAATTGGTGGGAGGCCAGACTGCACAAACACTTGCTACCTAACCTGCTACAGTGTAACACACCCACGAGTTCTCCTGAGGACAACCCACTCCAAACCTACTGGCCTCAGCCCTGAACTTAAGGCAAATTTTGTTAATGTGGGCATTGCACCCAGTCACCAGGTGCTGAAGTGCCACACCCAGCTGCATGTCTCCAGCCACCATTGGGTGCTGGGCTCAGCTGGGCTCAGCGATTAGTAAGTGCTAAACCCAACCTTGCATCTCTGGCCACCCCAGCGCACAGTCCCCAGCTGCCACAGCAGTTCGGGGGATCCAACATAAGACTTGTGGTCCAGTGCAAATTTTGCTAATACCACCTTCCTACTCCCAGGTTCCCTGGTGAGCATGCCCCCACCCCAAACTGGCCTGCCTGGGTCCCAGCAACACCACAGAGAGTAAGCACAGCCCACAACAGGCAGAGGGTTAGTGCAGATGACTGCACTGAAAGGAAAATTGACTCAGACACAACAGCAGGGCATAAGGAACATATTTAGAATTCTCTTCTGATGTGCCAGGTTCTGATGAACAGCAAACACTGCACTCCAGAGCACTCCAGGACCTCTTCTTCATAAACTCAGTACTTTGAAGAGCAGAAGACAGAATTGACTTTCGTAAGAGAGAAAAGTAGAGAGAAGGAGACAAAAAGAGGACAGAGAAATTTATCCCAAATGAAAAAACAGGACAAGGCCATGGACAGAGATCTAAACAGAAGAATTATACGTAACATGCCTGATAGAGAATTTAAGCAAGGATCATAAGGATACTCACTGGACTTGAGAAAAGAATGAAAGACATGCATAAGACCCTTAACACAGAGAGAAGGGCTTAATAAACAAAATGAGAAACATGCTTAATGAAATGAACAGCAGGACAGAAGAAACTGAGGAACACATTAGGGACCCAGAAGACAGAGTTTTGGAACATAATCAAGCTGAACAAAAGAGAGAAAAAATAATTATGCAAAATGAGAATAGACTTAGGGAACTCAGTGAATCCTTCAAACATAATTACATCTGGGGCACATGGGTGGCTCAGTTGGTTAAGTGTCCAACTTCAATTCAGGTCATGATTTCGCAGTTTCCGGGTTCGAGCCCTGTGTTGGGCTCTGTGCTGATGGCTCAGAGCCTAGAACCTTCTTTCTGCATCTCCCTCTCTCTCTGTCCCTACCCAGCTTGTGCTCTGTCTCTCTTTCTCAAAAATAAACACACATTAAAAACAAGCAAACAAACAAATGTAATAACATCTGTATTATAAGAGTCCCAGAAGAAGAGGGACTAAAGAGGGCATAAAATTTATGTGAAAAAACTAATATTTAAAACTTCTATCATCTGGGGAAGCAGACAAATCCAAATCTTAGAGGCACAACTCTCATAAAAATCAACAGAAGCAGATCCATGAGACATAATTAATTAAATCGGCAAAATACAGTGACAAAGAAAAAAATTTTAATCAGCAAGACAAAAGAAGATAGGAAAAACCAACAAAAGGCTAGCAGGAAATTTTTCAACAAAAACTTTGCAAACCATAAGGGACTGCCATGATATATTCAAAGTGCCGAATGGGAAAAATCTGCTGCCAAGATTATTCTATCCAGCAATGCTATACTTCAGAATAGGAGAGATAATTTCCCTTCTAAAATCTAAAGGAGTTCATGACCACTAAACCAGCCTTGCAAGAAATATTAAAAGGTATTCTTTGAGTGGAAAAGAGAGACCAAAGTTGACAGTATGAAGTATAGGAAACACAGAAGCATTAAAAATGAATATTTTTGCAAAAAAAATAAGTCAAGGAACTCACAAAATTCAGATGTAAAATATAATAATGTACACCTGAAGCATGGTGAGGAGAGGAGTAAAGAATGAGTTCAAACTTAAATGACCATCAACTTAATATAGACTGCTATCTACAAAAGATGGTATATACAAACATAATGTGACCATATATTAAAGACTACGAATAAATATGTAAACAATAAAGACAAAGAAATCCAAATATAACACTAAAGAAAGAAACAAACTATGAAAGAGTGAAAAGACACGAAAGGATCAGAGAAAATCTTCAGAAACAACCACAAAACAAATAATAAAATGACAATAACACATATCTATCGATAATTACTTTGAATGTATGTGGACTAAATGCTCCAACCAAAAGACAGAGGATGACAGAATGGATAAAAAAAAAAAATCCATCTATATGATGCCTACAAGAGACTCATTTTAGACCTAAAGACACCTGAACATAAACAGTGAAGAGACAAAGCAAATGGACATCAAAGGAAAGCCAGAGTAGGAATACGTATATTAGACAAAATAGACTGTAAAGCAGAAATGTAACAAGAGACAAAACAGGGCATTATGTAATAATAAAGGGGAATATCCAAAAAGAAGATAAAACAAATGAAAATATTTATGCACCCAGCATAGTAGTAGAGTACTTTAACATCACACTTACATCAACAGACAGATCATTAAAACAGAAATCAACAAGAAAACATTGGCTTTGAATGACACACTGGAGCAGATGGATTTAACAGGTATATTTAAAACATCCCATCCTAAAATAGCAAAATACACATTTTTTTCAAGTGCCTATGGAACATTCTCCAGAACTGATCACATATTTGATCACAAAATAAGCCTTAAGAAATTTAAGATTTAACCATGCATCTCTTCTGAATAAGACAGGGTTGTCTGCTCTCCCTACTGTTATTTAGCATAGTCCTGGAAGTCCTACCCACAGCAATTAGACATCAACAAAAACAAAAATAAAAGACATCCAAATTGACAAGGAAGAAGTAAAACTTTCACTATTTGCAGATGACATAATACTATACAGAGAAAACCCAAAAGACACCACCAAAAACCTGCTAGAACTGATAAATGAATTCAGTAAAATTTCAGGGTATGAAATCAATGTACAGAAATCCACTGGATTTTGGGACATCTGAGTGCCTCAGTCGGCTGAGTATCTGACTTTCACTCAACTCATGATCTCATGGTTCATGGGTTCAAGCCCTGCATGAGGCTCTGCACTGACTAGATTCTGTGTCACCCTCTCTCTTTGCCCCTCCTCTGCTTGTGCTCTTTCTCTTTCAAATATAAATAAATAGACATTAAAAGAGCACTGGGTGTTGTATGGAAACCAATTTAACAGTAAACTATCTTTTAAAAAACTCTGTTGACTTCCATAAATCAATAATAAAGTAGCAGAAAAGAAATTAAGAAACAATCTCATTTACAATTGCACAAAACATAATGAGATAACTAGGAATAAACTTAAGAGGTGAAAAACCTATACTCTGAAAAGTATAAAACACTGATGAAAGCAATTGAAGATGACACAAAGAAATGGAAAGACTCTTCTAGTCCATGCTCATGGACTAGAAGAATAAATATTGTTAAAATACCTATACTACCCAAGGCAGACTACACATTTAATTCAACCCCTATCAAAATGCAGAAGCATGGTTCATAGAACTAGAATAAACAATTCTAAAATTTTCATGAAACCACAAAAGACCCATGATAGCCAAAGCCATATTGAAAAAGAAAAGCAAAGCTGGAGGTATCACAATTTCAGTCTTCAAGCTATATTACAAAGCTGTAGTCACAGAAACAGTATGGTATTGGCAAAAAAATAGACACATAGATCAATGGAACAGAACAGAAAACCCAGAAAAATACCCATAATAACTGTGTGGTCAATTAATCTTTGACAAAGCAGGAAAGACTATCCACAGGGAAAAAACAAATGGTATTGGGAAAACTGGACAGAAAAATGCAAAAGAAAGAAACCAAACCACTTTCTTACACCAAACACAAACATAAATTCAAAATATGTAAAGAGATTTTAAAACTCAACATCCAAAAAACAAATAATCCAATTAAAAATGTGTAGAAGACATGAACAGATATTTCTCCAAAGAAGACATACAAATGGTCAACAGATACATGAAAATATGTTCATTATCAGTTACTATCAGTGAAATGGAAACTAAAACTACAATGAGATACCTGTCAGGATGGCTAACAACACAAGAAGCAACAGGTATTGGGGAGGGTTTGGAGACAAAAAAAATATCAGTGCACAGCTGGTGGGAATGCAAACTGGTGTAGCCACTGTGGAAAACACTATGGAGTTTCCTCAAAAAGTTAAACTACTATCTAGTAATCACACTACTGGGTATTTACGCAAAGAATATAAAAACATTAATTCAAAGGAATATAGGCACCCCAATGTTTATAGCAGCATTATCTACAATTGCCAAGATATGAAGGTAGCCCAAGTGTCCATTGATTGATGAATGGATAAAGCAGTGGTGTGTAGATATACAATGAAAAATTACTCAGCCATAAAAAAGAATGAAATCTTCCCATTTGCAACAACATGGATGGATTTAGAGAGTATGATGCTATGTGAAATAAGTCAGTTAGAAAAAGACAAACCATATGATTTCGCTCATATGTGAAATCAAAGAAACAAAACAAATGAGCAAAGGAAGAAAGAAAAGAGAGAGAAAGAGAGAAAGAGACAGAAATCAAGACACAGACTCTTAAGTATAGAGAACAAATTGATAGTTACCATGGGGGAGGTGGGTGGGAGATGGGTGAAATAAGTTATGGGAATTAAGGGGTTAACACTTCCTATGATGAGCACCAGATATTGTATGGAATTGTTGAGTCATTATATTATACACCTGAAATCAATATAATACTGTATGTTAACAAATTGGAATTAAAATAAAAACAATAAAAAATAAAAAAAAATTCACCACATTCTCAGAATAAAAGAGAAAAACTGTACTTTGATCTCACTAAAAGGAGAAAATATGTATAAACAAAAACTCAATATATATTGGATATAAAACCAAACAATTAAACGTTAAGAGCAGGAGAAAAGACATCCAGTGAAAATCTTTTTTAAAATTTTTAAATGTTTTTTTAATATTTATTTATTTTTCAGAGAGAGAGAGAGAGAACTTGATTGGGAGAGAGACAAAGAGAGAGGGAGACACAGAATCTGAAGCAGGCTCCAGGCTCTGAGCGGTCAGCACAGAGCCTGACATGGGGTTCGAACCCACGAATTGTAAGATCATAACCTGAGCCAAAGTCAGATGCCCAACTGACTGAGCCACCCAGGGGACCCTAAATACTTTTTTATTTATTTTTGAGAGAGTATGAATGGGAGAGGGGAAGAAAGAGAGGGAGACACAGAATCTGAAGAAGGCTCCAGTCTTTGAGCTGCCAGCACAGAGCCTGACATGGGGCTTGAACCGATGAACTGCATGGTCGTGGCCTGAGTGGAAGTTGGATGCTGCTCAACTGACTGAGCCACCAGGGTGCCCCATAGTGAAAATATGAATAAAATTCTAAATCATCATCATTATACTTAGTAATGAAATGTTAAAAAACTTTTTAACATCAGAAAAAAAGATGATAGCCACCACCACAAATTCTATTCCATAATTTTCTGAAGGTATGCGAGGGAAGATACAATTGTCTATATGTAAAATCTAAAAGTCACTACATATAAATTATTTGAAATACTGAAGAATTTAGCAAGATTTCTAAATAAAATCCCCATAAATAATTATCTTTTTTATCCTAAAATGAATATGTAGTATTTTAAAATTTAGAATAAGGGGTTTTAAAATATTATTCTCAAATTTAAATGTTCCACTGTTAACTTCATGATTAGCATTAAACAAAGTAGTTTCTCCTATTATCAGAAACTAAGATCCCCACTTCATTTTAAAGTTAATGTATTAGTTACTTTAGTTATCTGTTAAGTCATTTGTTTTATTTGGCAATTTAAAAGAAGAAAATATGGCTGTTAGTAATGTTCCTAAATTGAAGAAAATCTACTTAGTCCTTTTCATACATGCTGGATTAGTTAGAACTCTTAGTAATATACATGTAACCATTACCAGATTCATAATCAAATTCAATCTCTCATTATAACTGTAGTTTACAAATTTGAGAGAACAAACAGTTTGTCACAACAAATATTTTACCTAATATGTTTGTCTGTAGCAAAAAACAAAAATTGAAACAAACAAAAAAAGCATTTGACTTCAAATTTGCAAAGCAACCTTTCTTGAAACCATTATATGCAATGTTCAGTTAAGGAAGAAAATTCTTAGAGTGCCTGGGAGGCTCGGTTGGTTAAGCATAGGACTTCAGCTCAGGTCATGATCTCACAGTTTGTGAGTTCAAGCCCCATATTGGACTCTGTGCTGACAGCTCAGAGCCTGGAGTCTGCTTCAGATTCCGTGTGTCCCTCTTTCTCTCTCTCTTGCTTTCTTTCTCTCTCTCAAAAATAAATAAACATTAAAAAAAAGAAAGAGGAAAATTCATTGTTCTTTTTAGCATACAGTTTCAGACAAACTCAAATTTATGCTAAGAAATAGAATAAAGATTTAACTTACATTTTGTAATCACAAATATGTAAAAATATTTGACTACCTAACAAGATGAAATTTGTCAGTAGGTTCAGGTTTCACTTCTGAAAACACCTATGTTAACAGAGTTCCCTTCTAAAAACCTTCATCTCCAATCGTGACTGAGGCTTGTTTTTGTTTCTGCTGCATTTTCTGTTTAAGGCTGAAATGAAATATTCAGTAGTTCCCCCTACAACACACACACGCTGATGGCTTCGCCATGTTACTATTTTCAAAAATAAAACACAAAAATAAAAAAGTAACGCCAGAGGGGATCTTGTGTCATTAAACAAACACCGTATGGAAGTAAGGGATATGCTATAATAAATAAAATTCTACGTGATATTTGCCCCAAATAATTCTTTTAAGTTTTTTATGGGTAATCATAATTTGCCCATAATAATGTGGGCAGAATAATAAATTATTCAGTCAAGTCATGCCTGTTCATAATTTTAAAATTCTGCTTTCTTTATCATGGCCCATGTAGGCAGATTATGTAGTTGAGTCAAAATGACTTCAAAATATTTATATTAAAGGCAAAGAAGGAGATGTCAAAAAAGAGTTGTTTTATACTCTTTGAAATTATTTGTTTTATCATGGAAACATTCTACCTTGTACCCTTATTTGTCACAGGGCTATTAAGGCACAATTCTGTATAGACATCAGTCACTGAGTACATAGGCCAAGGTACTGAATGTAGAATGTGTGAAGAATTGAAATAGAATAGAAAAGGGGAAAAATATTTACTTCTGTAAGGGTCTATAGCCCGCTTAGAGTTGGGGTCAAAGGGAGAGAAAGGAGTTAGAAGCAAGGTTGGGACTGACCAACAGATGCAATGGAAAAATACTTTGAGGAGTTAGGAGTGTGTGTGTGTGTGTGTGTGTGTGTGTGTGTGTGTGTGTGTGTGTGTGAAAATGCTTTCTTATACATATGTATTTTTGTAAGTTTATTTATTTTGAGAGAGAGAGAACAAGCAGGGGAGGGGCCGAGAGAGAGGGAGTGAGAGCGAATCCCAAGCAGGCTGGGCACTAACAGTGCAAGACATTTAACTGACTTAGCCACCCAGGTGCACCCAAATGGCATTCTTAAACCAAAAATAAAAAGCTTCATGGTGTCACCTTTAGAAATCACACAATTATCCACTGCTATCTATTACTGTTAGATGGTATTTGCATAGTATGCTAGTTTGTTTCCTGTACATCAGGAACAGTGTAAGTGTTATGTTTGAATATCCTCTGTCGTTCATTACACTTTCCTCACTGTTGTTTTTAAAACTGCCTTATCAATATACTTCTCAATATCACAATACTGTCTTGGAATTTTATATAGTTATGCAATAAAAGTCTTATGTTTTATGATAGCACCTTTTAAAAGTTGTCTTGTTAGGATTCAGTATTTTATAATTATTACAAAGCTATTTATATTTATATTATTGTAAACAAATTTCTAAAGGACCTACCCATGAGATTATATGTTCTAGAAAAAGAATTGAACAAAAAATTATCTAGGGCTAAAAACTAGAAAACTATGTAAAAACATATTTTCCTTTGTAACTAAAAAGCAAAATCTGTCCAATATATTTCTTCCAATTAGAGTTTAAAAAGTAATGGCAGTTTTCATATATGTGAAAATAGATATATTTAGTTTTTAAAAATCCTAATTACTGTGTACTTCGTGAATGGAAAAAATATCATCTTTCCAATGCAAGGTGGTACTAAAAAGGATTTATTTATTTAAGAAAAATGATTCATCTAGTATTGGCTCTAAACTATATTCTAATAAATAATTTATGAAGGAGGTTAAGATTTTCATTAATTCCTACTTTGAGTCAATATTTTTAAAAATAAATACTAGATACAGGCTTCTTGTTACTTGTGTAAAAATAAACAAATAATCAAACAAAAAAGGATTCAAAACAACTTCACTGCAAATTCTCCACATTAGCTGACTTAAACTGAAGCTTACGAAAACCGGAATTGGATATCATGTATTCTTTTTCTTCACCCTCTTCCTACCACTGGCAGTGCTTGCTATTAGGTGAAACAGAATCCCAGTGAAATTCTTCTTTATCTCTGCTTACAACTCAATCCCTAAAACAGAGTCTAAAACACACCAATTTATATAAGTTTGGGGATTTTAATTGTTTGCTTTAAATGTTTGATTGTGCATTTCACATTAAAAAGAAAACAAAACAAAACTCACAAATCCCTATGCAAGCATACTAGGTCATAAAATAAGAAACAGAAGACTGTATTATATGCAATGCACCACTTATATTCAAGGTGAAGGACAGCAGGGCACAGGAAAGATTTTAGGAATGATAGAGTCAATAGTTTCTCATTAGCCTATGATATATAAAGCAAAGTTATTTCTTTGAAGAAGGGTTGGTTATGTTCACACGAAGGGTACATAATTTTTTTAAAAGATTAAAAAATTTTTAATGTTTATTTCTGAGAGAGAAAGTAACAGAGTGTGAGTAGGGAAGGGGCAGAGGAGAGAGATAGAGACACAGAATCTGAAGCAGGCTCCAGTCTCTGAGCTGTCAGCACAGAGCCCAAGGCAGATCTTGAGCCCATGGACCTTAAGATCATGACCTGAGCCAAAGTCAGTCACCCAACTGACTGAGCCACCCAGGTGCTCCTAAAAAAGATTTTATTTCTTTAAGTTATCTCTACACCTAAGATGTGGCTCAAACTTACAACCCTAAGATAAGAGTTGCTTGTTCCACTAACTGAGCCAACCGGTCTCCCCCCAAAAGTACATATTTAGAACAGGTAAATAATCAACAGTTTTAAAATTAAAAGGTCTTGGTCCAAAAAGTAGACTCTGTTCTGCAGTCTTACAAGGTGCACCCAGCAGGAACCAAAGGGGTCTCTTTGGCAGCTCAGTTACACACTTTCTTTGGGCAAGGAAAACATGATGCACCCTAGGAAGATCCAGATTTTCTCATGTTTGTTTCTCAAGGAAGCACATAAACCACCACATGAATTCATCCTTCATTTAAGTAGTAAAGTAATGATAATAATGAACCTTTGTGCATCTGGTGTGCTTTTAGACATTTACATGTATAATTTAATCCTCAGCTATGTACTATTTTCATACTTATTTTACAGTTGAGGAAATGCACATAAAGGTCACAGAAAATGACCCAGTTTAAAATATTAGCAATTAGAGGAACCAAGCTTTGACCCATAGGTGCAAAATTTCTTAAAAAGAGAAATCATATGGAACCACAAAAGACCCCGAATAGCCAAAGTTATATTGAAGAAGAAAACCAAAACAGGAGGCATCACAATCCCAGACGTTAGCCTCTACTACAAAGCTGTCATCATCAAGACAGTATGGTATTGGCACAAAAACAGACACATAGACCAATGGAATAGAATAGAGAACCCAGAACTGGGCCCACAAATGTATGGCCAATTAATTTTTGACAAAGCAGGAAAGAGTATCCGATGGAAAAAAGACTGCCTCTTTAGCAGGTGGTGCTGGGAGAACTGGACAACAACATGCAGAAGAATGAAACTAGACCACTCTCTTACACCATACACAAAAATTAACTCAAAATGGCTGAAGGATCTGAATGTGAGACAGGAAACCATCAAAACCCTGGAGGAGAAAGTAGGAAAAAATCTCCTAGACCTCCACCGCAGCAATCTCCTACTCGACACATTCCCAAAGGCAAGGGAAATTAAAGCAAAACTGAACTCTTGGGACTTCATCAAGATAAAAAGCTTCTGCAAGGCAAAGGAAACAATCAAGAAAACTAATAGGCAACCGACAGAATGGGAAAAGATAGTTGCAAATGACATATCAGATAAAGGGCTAGTATCTAAAATATACAAGGAACTCACCAAACTTCACACCCACAAAACAAATAGCCCAGTGAAGAAATGGGCAGAAGACATGAACAGACACTTCTCCAAAGAGGACATCCAGATGGCCTTACAGGCACATGAAACGATGCTCAACATCACTCATTATCAGAGAAACACAAATCAAAACCACACTGAGATACCACCTTATGTCAGTCAGAGTGGCTAAAATGAACAAATCAAGAGATTATAGGTGCTGGCGAGGGTGTGGAGAGACGGGCACCCTCCTACACTGTTGGTGGGAATGTAAACTGGTGCAGCCGCTCTGGAAAACAGTGTGGAGGTTCCTCAAAAAAACTATCAATAGAACTCCCCTATGACCCAGCAATAGCACTACTAGGGATTTACCCAAGAGATACAGAAGTGCTGATGCATAGGATCACATGTACCCCAATGTTCATAGCACCAATGTCAACAATAGCCAAAACATGGAAAAAGCCTAAATGTCCATCACCTGATGAGTGGATCAAGAAGATGTGGTATATGTACACAATGGAGTACTACATGGCAATGAGAAAGAATGAAATCTGGCCATTTGTAGGAAAGTGGATGGACCTTGAGGGTGTCATGCTAAGCGAAATAAGTCAGGCAGAGAAGGACAGATACCATACGTTTGCACTCATAGGCCTAACAGGAAATTTTCAGAACGATCTAGCTTCAAGAAAAGCAAGCAGTTAGTAGTGCTTAAGAAAAATTGATTCAGTATCTAATGGATAGTTGATACCTGTCACAACACAGCATTTTACATACTGTTAAGTGAAACTGCAATACAATCTAAGTTTATTTTGGGAGTGTTTGCTGTATCATTGGATTTAATGAAATGTTTAGAGGTGCAGTAGGCATGACTTTGAGTAGATAATGAAAGAAAATGCAAAATGCTTATTGATTCATGATGTGGTTTCATCTTAGCTTGGGCAAACC
>PJEM01007795.1:0-38997 GCA_004023845.1 Helogale parvula | reverse complement strand
CGAGAGGGTTTTCTTTTTTTAATATTTTTACATTGCAGTACTTGTTTTGCTTGTTGGGGGTGTTTGCTTATTTAATACATTCCGTCAAGGACAGAAATTACATGCTGTTTTCCCCCCCGCAGGAAGTGTGTCTTGGGTTTTTCCCTTATTATTATCTTTACTTTTTTTTTCCTCTTCTTTTTTTGGTGGTGGAGGTGGTTATGTTTAAATGAAGTTGCTTTTACAACACCAAAGACTTAATCATCCATTTCCTATATAAAAGGTAGCTACTTTTTTGCATGGACCTCAAGTATATTGTAGTATAGAGGTGGAATTTAAGGAAAGGTATTAAGCAGGCTGTGTTGTAGCTTAAGGGCAAGTAATAAATTGTATCATTTATCTTGAATGTATCATAGATAAGCTGCTATATAACAATTGCCACTTCAGATAGTTGTGAAATTAGGTGATTAAATAGTTACTACTTAACCTTCTAATTTCTGTATAAGTCTAATTACATGAAATAGAAGTTGGTGTTTTGATTTTTTACTTTGCTTTTCTGTTTGGAGTGTCATTGTAACTACTGTATTGTAAATGATGGAAAATAATTGCATATGTTAAAAAAATAAATTGTGTTATATTAAAAAAATAAAATAAAACTGTATACTCGTCCAAAAAAAAAAAAAAAAAGAAATCAGGGGCCCCTGGGTGGTGCAGTTAGTTAAGTGTCCAACTTCAGCTTAGGTCATGATGTCATATTTAAGATTTAGGTCATTTTCAATTTTGTCCTTTAAAAAAAATAAAGGCACTTATTTTCTACATCAATTCATGAATCACCCAAACTCCTCACACTCTTAATAATTCTAATCCCTTTAGGAAGCAGTATTTAAACAAGTATTTCTAAAAGACTGATTGTATGCATTACCTGATACACTTATATTTAAAACTCAAAGCCTACTTACATTTGAGAATATGTGCAATAGAGGCGCCTGGGTGGCTCAGTTGGTTGAGTGACCGACTTTGGCTCAGGTCATGATCTCGCAGTTCGAGGGTTTGGCCCCGTGTCGGGCTCTGTGCTGACAGCTTGCTCAGAGGCTGGAGCCTGCTTTGGATTCTGTGTCTCTCTCTCTCTCTCTGCCCCTGTCTCGTTCGTGCTGTCTCTCTCTCTCTCAATAATAAAGAAATGTAAAAATAAAATTAGAGAATATGTGCAATAAATTTTAATTTATCCTAAATTCTTCTGGGATTCTCTATGAAAATGAGAATTTTAATAATAATTTTAATAATAATTAAGACAATAGTTTATCATATACATATCTATCCTATAGTGTGTAAATACAGTTAGCATTCAATTCATCAAGTAGAGATAACAGATACACACACAGGAACACATATAAACCCTATTTTTTTTCATTTTATATTACCAATGAATTCTAAACTATTAATAGATAATATAATTCATGTTTAGGGGTGCGTGGGTGGCTCAGTCGATTACCCCTCTGACTTCAGCTCAGGTCATGATCTCACACATGGTTCATGGGTTCAAGCCCTGCGTTGGGCTCTGTGTTGACAGCTCAGAGCCTAGAGTCTCCTTCGGATTCCGCGCCTCCCTCTCTCTGCCCCTCATCCACTATCATTCCATTTCTCTCTCTCTCAAAAATAAATAAACATTAAAAATAATTTAATGGAATTCATTTTTTATTTTGCCTACTATAAAAATCACCCAAGGGCATATGTGAAAAACATTTAATTCCTTTTTTCCCCTCAAATCTTTCACCTTCTTTATTTGAGCGACAGCTTCTCTTTGGCTCCAAAACTCTAGGAAGCCTATTTAAGTGGGGTTTAGAAGGCAAAGAAAAAGAAAAACACAAAATCACTTCAAAGCTACCAACAGACTTCAGAGAGCAAAATAACTTTTCTTTTCATACAACTCAAAGTATATTTCTACCCAGAAGTCATTGAATTTTAGAGAGTTTGCAAAGACTTTTTATCACTCAAAGTTTTATCATGTGACATCTTGTGCTTTCCAAAAGAAAGCATTGCTAGTATTCTTTACTGATAAATATGAGCACCTGAAGACATTCCAAAAAAAGAAAATATTTGGAGGCTTTCTTTCCTTCTCTCTTAGCTTCTGCTTATGCCATTACGAAAGAGCTTCTCTAAATTAATGTCAGGATGTCCTTGATATAACAATCAGAACACATTTGCAGGTGTCCTGTTGGGATTAAATCTGCAAATTATGGCCTTGGCAACCCTACGTTTTAAAAAAAAAACCAGTGAGCTACCTCCAATTACCATTTCTTACCAACTTCTTGGCATACATATCTAAAATGACTTTGTGATAGGATATTTTATTATTTTGTTCAAATCTTATTTCCAGATCCATTTCATGTGCTCTTTTGCTCTTGGCCATTATATTCTTTTGGTTCTTGCCCCTCATTTCTTTGTTCTGTGCTTCTTCTTCTTCTTCTTCTTCTTCTTCTTTTTTTTTTTTTTTTTTGTTCTCTGCGTCTTCTTTATCATTTCTAATTTATGTTATCTTGGCAAAATAGTATTTTAGGGATAAGAAGGGAAATAATAAGTGAATAAACAAGAAAATAAACTGTCAACTTAGATAAACAATCATGAAGTGAAGTGGAAAAGCTCAATGCCTTTCCTTTCTGATACATTGAACATTTAATGAGCACTTGGAGGTCTGAAAACTGCAGTACTTTCATTTATGTTAGCGTATTTCAATCTTTGGCTCGAAAATCAATGTTTAACTCAACAGGTCTCGGAAAATCTCAGAAAATGGCTAGCCCCATATGTTTTAGCCTGTTTTGGAACATTCACTGGACGTATTCTTATATTGGCAGGTGATTCTTTGACCTAGCAACTGGAAAATAATTTGGTAGTTTTTAACCACATTCTCAATCAAACCTAGACTAGATTAGAATTATTAAGAAAAACTTTAGAAGAGGCACATGGGCGGCTCAGCCAGTTGAGCATCCAATCTCAGTTCAGGTCATGATCTCGTAGTTCTTGAGTTCGAGCCCCGTGTTGGGCTCTATGCTGACAGCTCAGAGCCTGAAGCCTGCTTTGGAGTCTGTGTCTCCCTCTCTCTGCCCTTCCGCTGCTCATGCTCTGTCTCTCTCACTCTCTCAAACATAAATAAATATTTTAAAATTAAAAAAAAATTTTAGAACTATTTCTCATCCTCCCATTTCTGGAAGTCCTGCCTGCACAAAAATCAAATGCCCACAATGGTGAAATCCAATCCAAAAAAGTTGGTAACAGTTTTTTATTTTTTACCAGAAAAAAAAAAGAAAATCCAAACTAAGCTTCAAATGTACCATGATTTTTGATAACTTGAACCCAAAGCTGACTAATAATAGCATAGCCATCTTTTAAGATGTATGCTTAATTTTCAGAAGAGAAAAGGTAATTTTCTATATTCATCTAACTTAAAATGACTGAGGGAATGAGAAAGAAAAGACTATCCAACATTTAAGTCTGCTCAAGGACAAGACAAAGGTGCTGACAATTGGTTTTACCAGATACATTAACGAGTCTTCAGATGTAAAATATGGTCCCAGAGAAAAGTCAGGGGTGAGGAGAACGAAGTTGAAAGGGCAAAGCCTGGCTTTCAGCAATCTTGTAAAAGATAAACACCAGAAACTAGAAGAAACCACAAAAAGGGATAACAATGGGGAAAGCAGCACGGGCAAGAGGCGGCTTCTTACCGTGTTTGACAGTAAATTGCGGCCAGCAAAAAATTCCAAGTAGCAAAGTGGACAAGGATTTTTTAGGATAAGACAGTTTGCAGAAATGAAACACAGAATTCCTTCTATTGCCCTAAAATCTCAGTAGAGCCCATTACACCTATTCAGGGTTTGTCTGGGTAGTTTGTAGGAAACTAAGAAAAAGAGATTATCAGTCTAGGTCAGTGTGATATGGACAGGGACTAAAGACGATAAGAGTTCAGTATATGTAGGAAGTCAGAGCCAGAAGGGAGGACAAATCTGTAATCCCCTAGAAATCTGCAGAAATTTATAGTCTGCACAATGCATGGGATGAGCATTCTTGACTTGTATTTCAAGCTCAACCGAGTGAATTCAGCTGACATTCAGTTTACAAGAAAGTAAGAAAGAAAGAAAAGAAAAGAAAAAAGGAAGGAAAAGAAAAGGAAGGAAGGGAAAAGAAAAAAAAAGAAAGAAGGAAGGAAGGAAAGAAGGAAAGAAAAAGAAAGAACGAAAGAGAGAGAGAGAAAGAAAGAAGGAAAGGAAGGAAGGAAGGAGGGAGGGAAGGAAGAAAAGAAAAGAAAAAACAACAGCAACAAAAAACCTTCTAAACAATTACCATGTAAACAGAAGGGATGTAAAGTTGAAAGAAACATAGATACTTTGAAACTTATATACTTTTTTTAAGGTCAGTCTTCCCTCAAGGGAGAGAGTGAAGTAAAAAAACAAAACAAACAAAAAACTTGCTACATTTCCCCCTCCACGCTTCTAAGAAAAAATTCAACTGTTTCCAACTTGAATCTGAAAGGCTTTATTAAGAATATCATTTCAAATGTTTTCACAGATCCCACATGAATGTGGATTTTTTGTAAAAGTGGCTCATGTGAGTTCTGAATACTAGAGTCTGAGTGCCTTATTTACATGGCTGTGTAATGCCTCAGGGTTGGGAACCTGTTAGTTGTCAGGAGCCTGTTAGCTGTTAGTTGTCAGGAGCCTGTGCTATGATCACAGGTAATAAAGTAGATATTATATGTAGCCACAGACAACTGATATGGGTCCCCATAAACCATGAAGGTGTCCAAAGCATGCTTTTCGCTGTAGTTGTCCTTTGTACTTTATTAGGATTCCTAAGAACCAGTTCAATATTAGAAAATTGGACATCAGCCCAATCATTGCATTGTGTTGACAGCTTAACTGTGCCAGAACCTGAATCTCAGTTCCTCACATTTAACAGACAGAATAGACTTCTGTTTCCAATAAGCTCTTAACAAAAAGAATCTATGAAGACTGCATGTTTACAGGAGTTTGTGCACTGGGAGGGGAAGAATATGAGAATATCTGACAAACTGCAGACTCTATGAATGTGTTGTCAAACAGGATTTCATTAAGCTCCGCGGATAAAGCAAGAATATGACAAGATACACAAATTTAGAGATCCTAACAAGGAATTATTCTGAGTGCAAATGTTAATTTTCAGTTATTATTTATGTTTCCAACTTACTGGTTTTCCTTAAGAAATGTATAAGCTGGCAACCAAAGTATATACCAATGTTTATTTATCTTAGTGAAGAAAGGCACACTTAAATCTCCATGGTATAACTATATGCTGGTCATATCTCAATGGCATTGTGAGACCAAATTAGAGGTATCACAAAGCTGTATACTTTTAGAAGCTTTATTATTCTTTACGACTGAGGATAAATCAATTAAGGGCTAACAAAACTCTGATGGAATGTTGATTTACTGTCACACCACAAAAATAATATTTTATTCACTATTCTTCTTTTCTTGTTTTGTTTCAACCCTAACTCCCAGTATCTACATTTACAGAGATACCTGATGTCTCTAAGAATTATCCTTTAGATACAATATGTAACAGGAATGTCTTCTGAATTTTGCTATGTCTATTTAATCATCATCAAATTCATTCATCCAAAAAAGTTCCATTAGGATATAGGAGAAAATTTGTATTCCGTTTTTAATGACTAATCAAAATCATATATTCATTAATTTTCTTCCTTTTTTGAGTAGTGAAACAGGACCATATTCATACTTTAAGATGCCATTTAAAAAATCTCCCATCCATAGACATTCTATCAAAATTTAATGTTTCCTTAAATAGAGAGCAACATTCAAGGAAATGGTTGCGCTCCAATGGTTTGGCCTTCTTTGAATGTATGTTCATAAATCTGAAATGTTACAAGGTGGGGTTAGAACAAGCTCGGAAATTTTTAGAAATAGGGTATAAACATAATAAATTCTAAAGAATATGAAACATATAGCAGCAATTTTATAATAGGATCCTTTCTCTCTCTAAAGTCTCTGTGAGAGCACCCAATAGTCAAAAGCAAAATTATAGAAGGCATTCCAAACTAAAGTTGCTAGCCAATCTAAGCAAGACTTTAAAAAAGGAAATTTATTAGTTTGCTTGGCCACCATGACAAAATATCACAGTCTGGGTGGCTTAAGCAATTGAACTTTAGTTTCTTACAATTCTGGAAGCTAGACTTTGACATCAAGGTGTTTTAGGGGTTGGTTCTTCTGAGGCCCCTGTCCCTGGTTTGTAAGCGGTTGTCTTCTCCTTGTGTCTACACATGCCTTTCTCTCCGAATATGTCTGTGACCAAATTTCCTCTTCTTACAAAGATACCAATGATTTAGATCGGGGCCCACCCTAATAACCTCATTTTACCTCTTTAAAGATCCTACCCCCTAATACAGCCACATACTGATGTCCAGTGGGGAAGGATTTCAACATATGAATTCAACAAATTCTGAAGCTCAACAGAACCTTAAAGGTATAAAACAAGTGAATGTGAGAAACCAAAAGAGAAGCTTTATTTCAGAGAAAATTATTGGGGTTCTGCACTATTTTCCCTATCCAACATATGAGGGAAGAGAGCTAAATACTTCATCTTCACTCCATGTCAATAAGAAAAGCTTTAAAAGACCTATTTTTTACAGCTTGATATATCATGAAGTTTAGAGGAACATAAAACATTAGTTTTTGACCTATGCCTGGAAAATTCAATGTAAAAAGATAGAGATAATACGAAATTTAATTTTATAGAAACATGTCAGTTTGAGAGACCGGAGGCACTCGGCCATTTTTCTAAGTGTACTTGGAGGGTGTTTTTGGATGAGATTACTATATGAGGAGGTAGAATGAGTAAAGCCTAGTGACCTCCCTCAAACAGGCGCCCTTCATCCAATCAATTGAAGACCTAATAGAATAAAATGACTGACATTCCCACAGCAAGAGAGAACTCCTCCCACCTGATCATTTAGGCTTAAACACCAGTCTTTTTATGACTTTAGACTCAAACTGAAACTTGGCTCTTTTTAGGTCTCAAGCTTTTTGGACTGAAATTTATACCATCAGCACTCCTCAGCCATTTGGACCTGGGCTGGAATGAAATCCTCAGCATTTCTGTGTCTGCAGCTTATACGGATGTATATATAATAAGATATTACATAGATCTAGATATAGATAATATAGATATAAACAATGTATATATTATAAGGAATATATATATATACATCCTGTTGGTTTTCACGGGAGAATCCTAACTAATACAGAGATGGCCATACTGGACACAAGCTATATTGCTGTTCCTGAGAGAGTAGAGGAGTGTTTTCCATAGTCCAGATGAGATCATGCCGGTGGTGGCTGCTTTTAGGGTCACTTTTCAAAGACACTCCATCAAAGAGATCCTCCTCAGCAAAAAGACACTGGAGATGTATTGTTGGATGGGGAGGCTGAGAGTATTATCATAAAGCTCCCAACAATGGAGAGGCATTGCCTGACATGAGGCAGGCTGCAGTCTTTGAAATCTCAAAGAAAATCATCAAAGTGTCTCAAGAGATAAAGATTTAGTGTTGACCTTGACCACGCAAATGCCAGGTCAAAATTATATTTGTTAAAGGAGACTGTTATGCTCCTTACCTTTCCTCTTTCTCCTGTTCCAATCCAAGAATGGTCACAAGTAAGAGAGAGAAAAAGAGAAAAGTCACCAAATTGACCATGCTCACTCCCTTAACTCCCTGCAGGCTTCCCAGACCGAAGCAAGTATATTCAAATTATGTCCCAAGTGTTTAAATTCATAGGGTGGATTTGATATATTCATTACTGAAGTAACATTGCTAAGCTGGCAGTTACCATGAACTTCTTACTGTTTAGGAGTAACTGGAAAAATCTATAAGCACTGATTAAGATCTAGTCCAGGGCCTGGAGAAAAAAGTCTAGTTGGTATGCAAGAACAATTACAGAGAAAGGGACTCTTACTTTATGATTTCACTCAATTAAGTTCCCACTTATTCAGTATAACTGTTAATAGTCATTTATGAAAAGTGGTATTTGGGCACACATATATGTAAATAAATCCCATAGTATGGGAAGTGTTCTTGTATTTTCTCAAACACTTTACTTCAGTTTAACAAATACTTAAAGTATGTCTGCAATATGCTAAATGTTGTGTTATGTTTTGAGTGTGCAACAATGAATAACCAAACCTCCATTAAGGAGTTTATAGTTTAGTATGGAAAAGAAATATGTGAAACATAATTTCGATATAATGCACTTAGTTGCTCTGGTAGAGATGGCCTGGTTTGTCTATAAGAGTCTGTGGGAGGAGCCATCACCATTATCAAACACCATCATGAGCTGACTGTTCTTACTGTTCTAGACCTTGGAAGTCAATCAAGCACATTAGAAGGTATGTTATGTGTCCCTAACACACTGTCAAAATGGTTATTTCTCCATTTAAGGAAAAGCTTCACACTACAATTATACGCTCATTTAACTCTTCTGTCTACATTGCCACTCCTAAGGTACCAAAATGTGTGGGGTTTGATTTCCAAATATGCTGAAAATAATTATTTTAAATAAAATTATTAATCTAACATCTACCACTAAATAGCAAATCACAAAAACATTTAAATATGAGGGAAAAATACTCAAATTATCTGAGCCATAGCTAAAAGTTTTGCCCATTCAATATAAAGGATGATAGACTTGCTTAAAATAAATCCAAAGTAAAAGAGCAACTGCTTTCCCCCCCCCCCCCCGTTTTATACTTTTGGGTTAGGGTAAAGCCTATGAAAGCTATAAAAGTCATCCCCAATTTATTCTCAGGTAAATTTAGGCCAAGAAAGCAACCTCTGAGGTTAGAGGAGTGGGGGAAACAGGGAGCTAGGAAACAGAGCTTACTAAGTATATGCATGAATCCTCACAAGTCTCAGATTCACCTCTGAACTCAGTCTGTGTGGGAACAAACCAAACCAGGGTAGCAAAGGCGTGGAGAAATGAACTAGCTTTGAACCTCCACACGGGTCTCAGACTAACCCCTGAACTGCAGTAGTGCAGGAAAGACACAAAGAGCACAGCAATGGCTTAGAAATGTGAACCACTATCTATGGAAGGCAACGGATCCTAAGGTCTGAACCTAACTGGATTGATTGCCTGCAAAAACAAACACATCAATATTGTCTAGAGGATGATAACCAGACTCAGAGTCCACAGAACTTAACATTCACAACTCAAAATTGCTCAGCATATAAAGAAATTAGGAAAATATGAGAAATTATCAAGGGAGAAGATTATCAGCAAATACTAACCTTGAGATCACATAGATGGAACAATGATCTGACACAGATTTTAAAGCAGTCACTGTCACTATGCTCCTGAGGTAAATAAAAGGCATGGAACTGAATGAAAAGCTAAGAATTCTCAGCAGATAAATATTTTATAACAAAAACCAAAGTGGTAATGTAAGAAGTGGAAAATGCAATATCTAAAGTAAATAAACAAACGAAAACACCTTCCTGGCTGGGATAAATAGAATGGAGAAAAAATTAAGACAGTCAATAGAAATTACCCAATCTTAAGAACAGAGGGAGAAAAACCTTGAAATAAAAATTAATAGAGACTCAAAGACCTGTGAAAAATTATCAAAAGTTCTAACCTAAGAAAACTAAAGTAATTAGGAGGGAAGAAAGATTAGGCACAAAAAATATTGGGAGAAATAAACACCAAAATATTCTCCAGTATGATGAAAGGCATAAAGCTAAGTGAATACTAAACAGAATTAAATTAAAAGAAAAAAAATAAGGAAACAGCAATAACAAAAACACAGGCATATTATCATCAAACTGCTGCATTCAAAGATAAATAAAAAAATTTAAAGCAGCTAGAAAAATGATACATTTTGTTATAGGCTGATTGTATCCCCCTTAAATTCATATATTGAATTCTTAGCCCCTAGGACCTCAGAATGTAACATTTTTTAATAAGGTCTTTGAATAGGTAATTAAAGTAACATAAGATCATTTACGTTGGGTCTAATCCAACATGACTGGTGTCCTTATAAGAAGAGTGAATTTGGACACATACATACACAGAGGGAAGACCATTTAAAGATACAGAGAGAAGATGGCCATCTGGAAATAAACATAGAGGTAAAGATTTCTTTGAGAATACTTAAGAACTCAGAACATGGGAGTGGCTGGGTGGCTCGGTTGGTTGAGCTTCCGACTTCGGCTCAGGTCATGATCTCACAGTTTGTGAGTTCGAGCCTGGTGTCTGGTTCGGTGCTGACAGCTCAGAGCCTGAAGCCTGCTTCAAATTCTGTGTCTCCCTCTCTCTCTCTCTCTCTGCCCCTCCCCAGCTTGTACTCTGTCTCTCTCTCTCAAAATAAATAAACATTAAAAAAAATTTTAAGAACTCTGAACATAAAAGAAAATAGATAAATTGGACACCATCAAAATGTAAAACTTTTGCTCACTGAAAGACACCATTTGGAAGCAAAAATGGCAAGCCATGTACTGAGAGAAAATATTCATAACACATGCATCAGACAAAGGATATGTAATGAGAATATATAAAGAACTCTTAGGGCGCCTGGGTGGCTCAGTCAGTTAAGCATCCAGCTTCAGCCCAGGTCATGATCTTGCTGTTTATGAGTTTGAGCCCCATGTCGGGCTCTGTGCTGACAGCTTGGAGCCTGGAACCTGCTTTGAATTCTGTGTCTCCCTCTCCCTCTCTCTCTGCCCCTCCCCTGATCTGCCTCTCTCTCAAAAATAAATAAACATTAAAAAAATTTTTTAAAGAACTCAACCCCTAATAACAAAAAGACAAATATAATTTTAAAAATAAACATTGGAATAGTCACTTTAAAAAAGAGGACATGTGACCAAAAAGTACATGAAAAGGTGTTCAACATTTTTAGTTATCAGGGAAACGCAAATTAAAATCACAACGAGATACCAATGGGCTCACTTAATTCTTAAAAATCAAACCTAAACCTACCATTTGACCCAACCATAACATTTCTAACTATTTAACCAAAGGATACAAACACATATGTCCAGAAAACATTTATACAAAAATGTTTATAGCAGCTTTAGTTGTAATAGCCAAAAACTGAAGAAAGTATAAAAGTCCATGTATGTAAAGGAACAAAGGCCCATTCTATAGAATACTGCAGAGCAATAAAAAAAAAAATGAACTACTGATGCACATAAGAGCATAAAAAAAGATCTCAAAACTGTAATACTAAGAAGTCAGATTTTTAAAAATATAATTTATTGTCAAATTGGTTTCCATACAACACCCAGTGCTCATCCCAGCAAGTGCCCTTTTCAATGCCCATCACCCAGTTTCCCCTCTTCCTCACCCCCCATCAACCCTCAGTTTGTCTCTTACGGTTTGCCTCTCCCTCTCTCTGTAACTATTTTTCCCCTTCCCCTCGCCCATGGTCCTATGTTAAGTTTCTCCTGTTCTGTATATGAGTGAAAACATATGGTATCTATCTTTCTCTGACTGACTTATTTCACTTAGCATAACAGCCTCCAGCTCCATCCATGTTGCTGCAAATGGCCAGATTTCCTCATTGCCAAGTAGTACTCCATTGTATAGATAAACCACATCATCTTGATCCACTCATCAGTTGATGGACATTTAGGCTCTTTCCATTTGGCTATTGTTGAAAGTGCTGCTATAAACATTGGGGTTCATGTGCTCCTATGCATCAGCATTTCTGTATCCCTTGGGTAAATCCCTAGCAGTGCTATTGCTGGGTCATAAGGGAGTTCTATGGATAGTGTTTTGAGAAACCTCCACACTGTTTTCCAGAGCAAGCCAGATTTTTAAAAAAATATATTAAATTTATATAAAATTCTGGAACAAACTGACTTATAGATTCAGAAATCAATTAAGTGATTGGAGATGGGATGATGGTGAAGGGAGAGAAAAATTGCAGAAGGGCATATAAACTTTTGGTTGTGATATAAATGTCTCACTATCTTATGATTATTTCTCATGTATAAATACATAAATACACACATAAGCATATCCACAAATATGCATGTGTATATATGCAATATGAATTGACTAATTTCTACATTTTAAATACAGTCAAATCTTGTTATTCATAGTAGTTACTTTCTATAGAGTCATCACAAACATTGAATGAATGAGAGAGTATGCAACTATCGCTCTTGGGAAAATAAAAATTAAGTTCCTGTGAGCCTCTGCTTACAATGTTTTGGTCAAACAAGATGCCATTTGCATTATATAGGTTTATTTACCAACATTCTTGTCAAAGAAGCCTATCACCTCAGCATTGAACATCTGTTCTTCCATAGTACCCTTTTCCTGTACAACACAGGGACTTTTAAAATTTTTCCACAGTCTCCTCATCTGCAGAATTTACCTCATATACTAGTTTAACATTTTTTTCACATGTTGAAATGAATTTCTAGCCCCAAGTTGGAGTCACTCCTTCCCAGATGAAACACATTAGCAGTTAGCAAACTGAAACTTAGGTAAACACTCCTTTAAACCAGAAACACAGTATATCCAGTCAGCCAATCCCCAAATGCCAAGCCAACTCTGGGCTCTATACTTAACTCCCTTGTTTCTTGATATCCATAACAAGATCAGATAGGCAAACCCAGCCAATCAATTTGAGCTGAGTACTTCCTTGTTTCCCTGCTTGCCTCTTTTATAAAAACTTGAAACCCTTTCCCTTACTTTGAAGTTCTCTGAACTCTTAAGAGTGGAAAGTGCCATTCTATGAAGTGTTAAATAATGTTTGTTTATGTCACTTAAATTGTCTTCTTTAATCATTTTAACACATGATATCACCTTTTGAAACATGGAAGCCAGCTAGCACTAGTCAAGGAGGGTTTAACATTTTCCTGACATAAATCTCTTTGGCTTTCAGCCTCACCATAGTTTTTTTCAATCATTCATCCTCTCATGAGTCCACAAATTTAGCTACTTTTTCTATATTTCCTATTGCTTTGTCTATAGCTATTACTGTAGTACTTTCTGAGGCAGCCTCACATACAGATTGACAAATTTCCTCTTCCTTTTTGGGATGTATCATATTGTTGATTCGTTAACAGTGAACTCAGAGCAAGAAACTAGAACTCACGTCTCAACAAACCTTATCTAAACTACATATGTTCTTGGTCAGGCACATCACAATGTTCTTACACTTAGGACCACTAGATAGCACTTCAGCATTTGGCTTGAGAGACCATTTTAAACAGCAAAATCCTAACAAAAAGCACAAAAATGTGAACAATGTGTTACTGATAGACCCACCAAAAGGACATTTATGATAGGAGGAGAAACATGAAGACAGAGCAAATTTTTCAAGTGCCTTTCTGTTCTCTACCTGTCAGAATGACTGCTAAAGAGCCATGAACATTGATTTGGGGATAACAATAAGTTCTTGTAAGTAGATGAATTCGTAAATATGAGATTGCAAATAAGCATGAACTGTGTGTAGTTTGCTGTACTTAAGTTATACTCCAATAAAGTTATGAAGAAAATTGTTGGTCCATGTTCAAATGCATGAATGAAGGAGCGTAAGTAAGTTGCAGAACAAAACCTTCAATTACAGAGGTGCCCAACAGCTGGTCTGAGATGCTGGGGAAACAGGCAGTGATCTCTGCCCATTCCTTCTGTGCCGTCTGCAGGACAAAAACCACACCTGACAACTGATAGTAGCAGCAGCCACCAGCTTGGTGACACTAATATTTTATTGTAGTCACATCCACACTTCAGGAACAAAAATTGTGGAAAAAAATAGAAAGAGGGGCCCCTGAGTTGCTCAGTTGGTCAAGTATCTTGACTCTTGGTTTCAGCTCACGTCATGATCTCACAGTTTATGAGTTTGGGACCTGCATTGGGCTCGGTACTGATGGTGCCGGCACTGCTCAGGATTCTCTCTCTACCTCTCTCTCTGCTCACTTCCTGCTCGAGCTCATGTGCTCTCTCTCTCTCTCTCTCAAAATAAGTAAAGATACTTAGAAAATATATTTTTTAAAATGGAAAGAATATCAGACCTTCCTCCATCAGTTTGTACATGTGTCCCCACTGCTCCACGAACCAGAACATTTTTTCTGTGGAGGCTTTTTACAGGTCTACTCATTCCCAAGTTACTAACAACCACTGTGACCTAAAAGAAGTCTGTACATTTTTCTGGTATAAAATTAGCACATTGAGGGTGTCACTGGAGTGACTCTTGTGCAAGCAATTTAGAGACTACAGCTCACTCAGTTCCAAATCATGTCTCTTTCCAAGTTTAGTTAGCATACATGCCACCAAGTCACTTAAAAAAGAAAAATTTCAGAATCTCCCTACAAACAGCGAATATTGCCACTATTTCTTAAATGTGTCACTGGCCTACCGTTGCTAAGCTACTCATTTTAAGATTCTTTCTCCACATTTTTAAAAAAATTATTCCTCATCATTCTTATCCATAGAACACATTTATCTAAATGTTAACTGCTTTATCTATGTTTAGTTGTTTTAATATGTCTAACGATTGTTTTAGCTATTTACTTTTTTCAAGCTGGAATGCCTACCTCTATGCTGCTGTTTTTGTGACAATGTTTTTATCTCTGTTTCTGCCTCTCTGAGTATATGCATTTCTATCACTCTCCGTGTTGTCCTTCTCTCTGATTACTGTCATTCTGTGTCATTTTTCATGCTTGCAGATTTTTTTCTTTTTAAAAAACATTTTTAAGTTTATTTATTTATTTTGAGAGAGAGAGAGAGAAATCCCAAACAGGCTACACGTGGTCAGCACAGAGCCTGACACAGGGCTCGAACTCATGAACCATGAGATCATGACCTGACCCAGTATCAAGAGTCAGACACTTAAACAACTGAGCCACCCAGGTGCCCCGAGTCTTTATCTTAATCTTTCAGTTTTTGTCATACCCTGTATCTGACTTTTTTTCTTTCATTTTTTTCTTTTTCATTCTCTTATCATGAAGGACAATGTAGTATAGAGGCTAAGAGTCTGGTCTCTGGAACCAGAGTTCTCAGGTTTGAGTACTGAGTTTGACACTTCTTAGCTATAATGAGTAAATTACCTAAACTTTCCAGGTTTTAGTTTTCTCATCTGTAAAGCAAGGATAATAACATCCTCCTCATACAGTTTTTGTGGGCTTTACATAATTCAGCCTTGAAAATCACGTTTAAAAGTACCCAAGGGAAACAGAAGTGCTGATGCATAGGAGCACATGTACCCCAATGTTCATAGCGGCACTTTCTACAATAGCCAAATCATGGAAAGAGCCTAAATGTCCATCATCTGATGAGTGGCTCAAGAAGACGTGGTATATATATACAATGGAGTACTACATGGCAATGAGGAAGAATGAAATATGGCCAATTGTAGCAAAGTGGATGGACCTCGAGGGTGTCATGCTAAGCAAAATAAATCAGGTAGAAAAGGACAGATACTGTATGTTTGTGCTCATAGGTCTAACAGGAGAAACCTAACAGAGGACCATAGGGAGGGGGAGGCGGAAAGAGAGTTGAGGAGAGAGAGGGATACAAATCATGAAAGAGTATTGAATACTGAAAACGAACTGAGGGTTGAAGGGGGAGGGGGGAAAAGAGGTGGTGGTGATGGAGGAGGGCACTTGTGGGGAAGAGCACTGGGCGTTATATGGAAACCAATTTGACAATAAACTATTATAAAAAAAAGTGTCTACAGAACAGGGATCATTAATGCCACTTATTAAATCATTAAATAGTAACTGTAATTTATTATCAGAAATATTAAGAAATAGTATACTGACATAGAGACAGTGATATTGAATTAAGTGGAAACTGACTGGAATGGGCTAATTGGGGGTTTGAAAAGAAAAGATTTGGGGCAGAACAACATTAAGGACTTCGGATAAAAACACCATTTATGTTACAATCAGAGAGTTCGTGGTCTTTCTGGTTACTACCAATGCCTGTAAGAGTGAGGGAAAACTGATTCTCTTACATGAAAGGTAAGAATCCAGAAAGCTCTGAGAAGACACAGGTCTGCATGATTGAGAACAGCAGGTAGGACGATGATATGGAGGGAAATAGGAAACAACTCAGACATAAATATGATAAGCTTTTTAGAATAGGTGAAAGGGAGAATAAAGTTTGTTTGGGTTCTATCAGGTGCAGGATGGGCGCCTACTGGATGGCATTTTGAATACGGCAGAGACAGTGTCAGGCTTAGGATGAGAAAAAGGCAGAGCGATTCTAATATGGTAGATACACACATATTATAGACATGTATACATACGTATTACAGAGGTACTGCATTATCATGGTTCCCCCCAGAAAGAGGTGTTAATGTGTATGAGCCATTTTTCTTTGCGTATAGTACTTTTTAACAAAATGAAATAAAAAAGCACCAAAAGAATAAATGTTGAAAAGAATTCCATTCTGAAAAGAAATCTTCTACCTCAGTGATCCTGGCTTAAAAGAGTTCTGTAATCTGTAACCATTGGTTACAAAACAATTGTCCTAGTCAACTGTGACTCTAGGGTCATTTCACTAAAAAACTCAAAGCACCAGTACATGCTTGTCTTTGATCAGAATGCTGGGCCACATCAAAAAGTAAGGTGATATTCAGGGGTGCCTGGGTGGCCCAGTCTGTTAAGCATCTGACTTCAGCTCAAGTCATGATCTCAGGGTCCGTGGGTTAGAACCCTGCATTGGGCTCCATGCTGACTGTTGGGAGTCTGGAGCCTACTTCAGATTCTGTGTCTCCCTCTCTTTCTGTCCCTCCCCTGCTCAAGCACTCACTCTCTCTCTCTCTTTCTCAAAAATAAAGAAGCATGTAAAATTTTTTTTTAAAGTAAGGCAATACTAATTTTTTTATATAAGTTGTTTATTTCCTTTCCCATAATATTTTTGTTAAAGTCCTGAATTCAATGTTCACCTTCCAGAAAACACTACCTCATCCAGCTATTCTTTCAGCAAGCCTATAATGAATGAGCTCCTTCTATAGATAGGGCATAATCTTGTGTGCTAGTGAAAAACAATGTAAACTCTTCTGACCTCACGAGTCCTAGCTTAAAAGATCCACACAAGAGAAAGAAATTACAATGGAAAGTGACAACTATTAACAAGATCAGTTGTAAGTACCATAGGCACATCAAGGACATTGCACTTAACTCAGCCAAGGATGCTTCTGAAATAAATGGCAATTTCCATTGACATATCACCCTATCTATTATGATTTTTGAATTCATATATAATTGGAATTCCCTTACCAGGATATATTATTCTCTCAAGTTGTTCAGAATCACACTGGCTTGTTTTGCTTTGTTTTTGAGGGTTTCTTTTTTTCCAATTTTATTCACTAGGTTCATTTTGTATTGTATCGACTTATCAAAGCTGAAACCGTGTTTCCCAGAATTTCTTTCACTATATGGGTGGCCACAGGAGAAATCTCCATGAGACTCAAGTAGAAAGGAAACAACAGGCCCTGTCAGCTGAAAGGCCAGTGTGGAGTACCAGGGCTCTCTGTAGGTCTCACACCTTGTTGCTGATCTGCTGGCTCAGCTTGTAGGTGTGGGGCAACAGCCAGACCTGCAGCTGAATCCATATAATATGAATCTAGCTGCACCCTCTACTCCCCAAAACAGAGATGGTTATGAAATCTTCCCCGCCCCCTCACACTCTTGTGTGTTCCTGAGAAATAAGCCTACTGCAAAGAACCATCCTTACCTATGACTTAGATGAGACTTCCAGATGTGCCCCTTGTCTACGTATGACAAGGCCAGACACAGAACCTTGTGTCCTAACTACTTAGCTAACCTGCTTGTTCCCACGGATCATTGGGAACAAAATGCTTGCTGACCAAACTCTGATTAAACTTTTCTCCTCCCCAGGTCCCTCAACTGTGTCCAACATAGAAATGTGCTCCAACAGCCACTTCTGAGAGTGAGCTGGCCTCGGGCAACACAGTGTGTGCCACTCTCTGCACACTTCCATCCACCTCCCCACCTCCTTTTCTTTCTAGCCCTGTTTACTCTTCTCTGTAAAAGAAAAACCCTTCTGCCTAACTTTTGAGATGCTTGAGATCTTATGGTCACAGCTTTCTCCCTATTGCAGTTGTCCCTTCCCTCCCCTTCCCCCTTGTAATAATTCTTTTGTCAAATAAAAACTACACCAGACAAAGTTAAATAGACAAGGAAGAATTTATCCGACTTATTGCAGTAGGAGAAAGGGATTGAACTCAACTCTGCTGAATCAAAAGGCAGGAGACTTTGTGGGTGCTGATGTGAGCTCTTAGAAAAGTACTGTAGGCTGTTGAGGGGGAGGCTGGTCAATGGGATGTGTCCAGCACATTGAGCTTTCTTGAATTTGCGTGTGTGTGTGTGTGTGTGTGTGTGTGTGTGTGTGTGTAGGCCATCAGTGTGCACAAATTGGTGCTGACTGAAGTAAGGATCCTACCTTCCCATAAAGACTGGGACATAGAAATGTTATCTCCTTCAGTGTTTACATGTCAAAGAGATGATCCTCCATCGTTGAGAGTCATTCCCAGGGTGACAAAACTGGCAAGAGATTGGGAGAAGAATTACATATATTTCTGAAAAGTAGAAAAAGAGTTTACAATTCTAAGTTTTTGAAAGTAAGGGTACTAAGAAAAAGGAGATCAGGGACCTAGCATCTGGAAGAAAACTGTCTCACATTTAGTCCAGCTGAGGGGAAAGTTAAACCCAATTTGGTCACTTTCAGATGAATTCTCTCCCTACTAAACCTGGATTTTTTTTTTTTTATTTGACCCTCCTTTCACTTCTGAGGGACCTCCTCCTCTAGCTTCTGTAAATCCTGATTCAGTCAGGTGAGGAGTGCTATGGGGAAAAGCGCCAGCTTCTCCTGAAGGTTACTCAAGATTGGAAACAATGAGGGTCAAGGGTGGGTTCTAGCTTGTTTTCATGGATTCTAGTCTGCCCTCTTTCTCCCACTTCATAGGCAGTCCTGCTGACCAACACGTAATTTCAGGGCAACCTCCAGGAACAGAGACAACAGCCTTCCAGAGATTTTTCACTGGCTCCCACAAGAGTAGAAGTCTTAGTAATACGATATATCCTTTTTATTTTTTTCATTTTAGTCATGTGGTTCTGACTCTGTGACTGAATCCTCCCTGATATACTACCTCAGTAAATAAGAATGCAACGAGGTACAACTTCTAATTTCCACCTAAAATTATGTTTTTAAAATTAATGCACCATTAATATCCCTGATATGACAGCAACAGCTTTTTTGCACTATAAATATATGCAAATAAAGGAGAAATATATTAGCTTCTTATAATTAGATAGTCTTTTTTCTATTTCCAACTGTTTTTGCAATTCTTTTCTATAAATTCCTTAGCCAAATTAACAACTGTTCCATTAAGAAGAAAATAAAATTCAACTTTTCATAAATATTTTTCCTCTTTAGTAAATATTCTACCCCACTCCTACCCACCCCTGCCTTATCTTGAAAATAAATCCTCTATTTCAGTCATCTGCCTTAAAAAATTCTGATAATACACTAGTTGACTGTGCTTCTGATGCCTTCTCACTGCTGTACTTAAAGTGTCAGTATTATGTAGTCTTTTGATCTGAATACTGTTTTCCATCCACCTCACACCTACTAACTGGGGGTGAAGATTTCAACACATCTTTTGGGGAGGACTTTATTCAACCCATAACACCAGACAAACATAAATGAAGAAGAGAGTATTCCATGCAGAGGAAACAGCAAGTATGAAGCACCTGATTTTGGGAAGAAAGCCTTGTTTAAAAGACCAGCAAACATTTTCGCATGTGACTTCAAGAGAAGAGAGATGGAGAAGGCATGTGAGATTGACCAAAGGAGAGCGTGTAGGCCAAAATGAGAGCCAGAGTAAGATGTAAGAAGGAAAGGGACATTATCTCATCTCCATGTTTAAAAGATCACCTCAGGTGCTAGGTTCAGAATGAATTGCAAGATGCAAGGCATATAAAAATTTAAATACAAAAAACACCCCTTGTAACATAAAAGGTACTATAAAGAACCAGAAGAAGATGAGGCAAATTAAGTTAAAATTCAGACAGAAACATGGCAGTCCCCGACAATATATAACATATACAGTAGACATAGTGTGCTGATATACATAAAAGTCATAAAAAGATGAATAATCTAGTGGAAATAAGTAAAAAATAGGAATTGACAATTCACAGATGAAATATGAATATGGTCAATTATGTGTGAAAATGAGTTTGACTCTACTAGTATTTGGAAAAAAATACAAACAATGAGTTTGAAATTCCCATCCATCAAATTAAAATAAAGTTTGGTAAAATTAAATATTACTGGTGGTGAAATTAATAGTTACTATCAAAACTACAATTGGGAATGTGACTATATATAAAAGCATTAAAATTAAAAATTCACTTACTTTGCATCTACTCTACAGAGTATATTTTCAAAGAAGCATGTACACTGATGTTCATGGTGTTATTATTTATACATATTGTATACATATTTATATATGGAAGTTATGAAAACAAACACATATTAAAGCATACTCAAACAATTGTATGTTATCTCTCTGGGAACACATTCATAGTAGACATATATAAAAATAGGTCTAAAAGTCTGAAAAAAACTGGTTATAATAGTTATCTCTGCATGAGTAACTGAACTGCAAAGAAAAATTTAATATTATATTGTTTCAACTTTTAAATGGGGGGATTCATTCTTTACAGACACAATGTAACGGAATAGTTAGAAGTGTAGGCTTCTTATTAATTTTGAAGTTTATTTATTTATTTTGAGAGAGAGATAGTGCCAGTGGGGGAGGGGCAGAGAGAGAAGGAGAGAGAGAATCCCAAGCAGGCTCCACATTGTAGGCTCAGAGGCCAATATGGGGCTTGATCTCACAAATGCAAGATCATGACTTGAGCAGAGATCAAGAGTAGGACATTCAACCAACTGAGTCACCCAGGTGCCCCCAGAATGTCTGGTTTTAAATTCCAACTCTACCATTTACATATGTATGACCTTGGGCAAGTATCTTAATTTCTTTGTTCCTTTGCTTTTTTATTTGTAAAATAAAGGTAAAATCTGCATCTACTTATACATTTTGGATATTTGATGATTATAAATGTTTTACATGTATCAAGAGTTTAGCACCAATCCTGATACATAATACTTGTTGACTCTTATAACTTGTAGAATTTAAAATATTTTAAAAGTGCCGTGTGATCCCAAGGAAAGAGATTACTAAAAATTTTGGAAATATTTGGAGAAATAAATACAAGCTTATATTATCTTATTATATTATTTCAGTGGAAGTTATTTTATTTGAATGGTAAGAGAAACTTTACAAATGGGGAACTTTAAATCCAGATTTAGATAAGTTCATGTGAGAAAACATGCATCTGTGAAGAAAATATCCCTGGTTGGATTAAGGAGTTCAGTTAAGGGTGTTGTGGGAAAAGAGCATGAAGCATGAAAGGCTTTGATTCAATGCTTAGGAGTTTGAACTTTATCTCTGTAGGAAAGAAGAGTCCTTGATGCTTTTTGAGCAGAGGAATGATATGGTATGTTAGCTATTTTAGGTTGACTTTTCTATTCTTGGTATACAGGATTGTGCAGGAAAAACCAAAGCCAAGCAGGTTTGTTGTGGCTATTTCAATAGTTTGTATGATAGTGAGGATATGAACTAAAATGGTTAGAAAGGGGGGGGTGGGGAAAGACCTGAGAATCCCTTGGTTTCCAGAAATACTTTACCTTAAACCTAGTAAAAGTTTCCAGCTTTCAGAAAAACAAACATGGGAAAACCAGTTAAATTTGAATTTCGGATAAATAACAAATCATTATTTAATACAAATATGTCCCAATTATTGCATTTATCACTTCCCTGAAAGGCAAACTTAACAGGACAAACTGATTTCATCCAGCAATCTTATCCTTTCTAGCCAATTTTATATTTAAGATTGGGATTCATCACTCTACAAAGTTCTTTAACTCTCTAATTTTTTATTCAGTGATGTGAGAAGACAGAAGGGGCCACACAGAAGTGACAACTTCTTGTCCAATTGAGTCAGGGAAAGTAAAGGGACACCATGAAAAACTGCTTCTATTTTGCTCCTTTTCCTGCTTCTATTCTCACTAGGACCTACACCCCTACTTTACGCATATTATAGAACACAGAATGTATGACCTTTTTGTAAAGGTCAAGGAATTAATGATTTCTTTGGAGTCTTCGAACACAATAGATAATGTCTGTGGAGTGACTGGGCAATGATATCATGAATATTTTCCAAGGACATTGACTCATCAAGACCCCTGGCTTTAGGGTATAAGTGACTTATGGAGGACACCTAAAACTCCTCTTTCTTCCTGGATACCTGAAAAGACATGTGCGCCAGATCACCATCCTCAATAAAAGCCCTAGCCCCCAAGCAAAGTAGACACTCACTCTTCTTTCCCTCCTGAGTCTCCTAAACAGCCTGTCCATATCTATACTCTCCGTATATCTTTAATATACTCTTTTCTCATTTCCTCTTGGCTCACATTTGATTTCTATCCTGTGTGAGGCCAAGGGCATTCTTGGCCGGTCCTGTGGAAACCCCTCTAGCTCCTCAGACCCGGATAGCCTGCATCACAATGGAAATGTCATTATGTCTTCTAGTGAAAATATTCCTCTTCATATTTAAGGCATTAGAGCCCAAAGCCATGGGAACAGAACACAAAATGCTTATGAATGGGTTATTAGTGAAAGGAGATGCCTTCACTCCCACACCACACCAGTCACTGGTTCTGAGGATATAGGGCATCTTTTGGATTGTGCCACAATATTGCCATTTCTTATCATCCAACTGAGACTATTACTGTGTCTTTAATAAGTTATTCCATTCTTCTATTAAACCATTCTTCCATTACAGGGGTTAATTTGGTTCATGGTAAACCCTCTATATCCTCTGGGTTGAAGTTCATTCATCACTACTTTTCCTTTAAAAATGTTACTTTGTGAGACACGGCAGTAAACACAGCATTTAGAAAGTCAACACATGGTGGTGCTGGCAGAAGCTCTGTGGATAGGAAAGGCAAATCTATATTCAGACATAGTGCAATTCCAAAGAGAACATATGATTGCTTCCTTCAAAATAAAAGAGGTCAAATGTAATCAACTGCCATCTGGAGACTGGCTGACCTCCCAGGAAACAGTGTCATATCAGGAGCTCAGCACTGGCCTCTACCACTGGCAAGCTGGGAATTCATCAGTGGCAATAACCTTAGCTGACTTGGGGAATGGACATGCACTTTATTTATCTATAGCTGACCCCTCTTCCTATCGTCATGAATATTATGGTAATGAGCTCATTGTGTAAGCACAAGGATAGCTGAGGAAAGAGGATGCTTGACATTCACAGATTGGGGTCACCTTGTCTACCTGAATACTGCAAGCTTCTACTGAGTCAGTATCCTCTGGTGGGTGTTGGTACACTTAGGAACATCTTTACACTCTGAGAATTCCATCCACATATCTCTTCTCCATACTAGTTTTCACAGCAATTCTCTAATCATGTTTACCAGGACACTGATCACTTAGCCAAATTAGCACTTGCCCACAAACAGCTATAATTCCACACCTCTAGCCACTGTTCATTAAACCAAACTGAACATACAGGTGTTCAGCTCATTAGGAGTCTTTCCATTCTTCCTATCCCCCAATCTTTCCTGGCCATCTTTGAGTAGGACTATGATGCCTATATTTCAGATTGTTGCCAACATAACATGTGAAACCTTCTGTAAATAAGATCCTGGTGTGCTATTTTTAGTCAGCTAATCATAGATAAACTCTCCGTGAGGTCAGATGTGGAACTTGAAGAGACAGGTTGCACTGTACCTGTAGCAAGTGTCTGGCAAGTTATAGTGACTTACACTTAAGCCAGCAGGACACATTTCCATTTGCCGATAGAGTACTACTGTATACATCTGACATTAGAGCTTAATGGATCACATAATGAATTAGTTTTCTACTGCTATGTACAAATTACCACAAATTTAGTGACTTAAAATGATACCCATTGATTAGCTCCTAGTTCTGGAGGTCAGAAGCCTGGCACTACATAAATGGATTCTCTGCTCAGGGTTTCATAGTGCTTAAATCAAGATAGGACTGTGTTTCCTTCTGAATGATCTGGGTAAAAATTTGCTTCCAAGAATATCCTGATGTTGGCAGAATTCAGTTTCTTAAGGTTATAAAACTGAGGTCACCATTTCTTTGACATGTGACCTTCTTTATCTTCAAGTCAACAATACTGTATCATAATCCCTTTCATGCTTTAGGATCTTGCTACCCATTTGGTAATCACACCCATTATTCTACATGGTTGAGTACTGCCACTCCAGGATCCCATCAAGGTCCTGTTACCCCATTTCAATGGTGGAATTTCATACTAATGTCCACCCCCAGTTTGCTGAATAAGCTACTACAGAGAGTTTAAAGGATGCAGATATTCCCTCACAAATATATTTCTCACAAATATATAAAATAATAATAAATCCAGCCCAATTTTCCTTTCTCACTGAATCCTTGGATTCCTTTCTTTGTACTTTACCACGGAAATTCTGAAATCTTGACTTAATGTAGGTCATAATTTATTCCAGGTTACAGTCAACCAACCAAGAAAGCAATATGATTCACTACTCATTCCTACACCTAAAACATGGAATCTAGTAAGTCTATGAAAAACAAAGCCATATAAGTAAATTCAGCCCAGTCCAAAGTTCTGCTCTTTTCTCTTTGGCCAAATACTTCTATAATTGATCCCCCACATATACTCTCTGGGATTTTATTGATATAGATGAATAAAAGTTTGCAATAGTTTAGGTTTAAGAATTATCTTCCCCCACATCACGCATTACACTAATTCCCCTTGGATGTTCTGGGACCCTTTGTTATAGATTTGAAAGCCAATAGAATTGGTGTGATGTCTTCGGGGGTATTAAGATCCTTTTGAAAGTTGCTTGCCTTAAGTGAGTTTATAACAGGGTACTTTTGGTGTCCGAGAGGCTCAGTGAAATTGGAGTGGTCAAGGTTATCTGAATATATACATACATTCCTGTTCTAATTCCTAAGAGGCCCACCCTTTCTCAGCCACTTCTTTAACGTGAGACCCAAGGAGCCAAGTAAATTAACTATGTTGTAATTCTGCTTCCCACAGGATAAATTTGAGACAGGTTATAGGCCCCATTGGACCTATTAAGATTACAAAAGATAAGAAATTCTTTTAGGACATTCATAAAGACTTTCTAGTTCTCCTATTAACTGTGACCTGAGTTGAGAAGCTAAAATCTTAAATTTTTCTTTTGCTTCTATAGGTTCTGTGATACAATTAAAAGCTGCCATCCCTCTCCACTTTTTATGATGATTACATATTTCTTAATGTAACTTTAATTGCTATACTAGAAATAATCTCAAATTCTCAATGGCTTAATGTGATAAAGTCTTTTCACATCCCAGGCCTATAAAAGTTTACAGTTACATGCAGTCATTCAATGGACTCAAATCCTTCACTTATTTATTCCTTGAAAGTCTCTAATAATACTAATAATTCAAATTGGGAAAGAAAACATAAGATTTATGCAGAGTTCCATAGCTCAAGTCAGGAAATAGCTCATCCTTTGGCTCCCCTTCTGTGAGCCAGAATTTAGTTACATGGTCACATCTAACTGCAAGGAAGACTGAATTTAATCTAGTTGTATGTTCAAGAGGAACTTGTTTTCATAAACACACAACTTCCTGCTACTCTCTACCCTCTATTCTCATAAAAATATCAAGTACGTGTTCTTTTAAAACTATTACTCTTATTTTCACACATCATACTCATTCATCCTCTTCCTGAAGTCTCATCCATTCATGCATTTAAGTTCAGTGTCCGGAAACTGCAAGTGATGGAGGTTTCTTATCATCAGGTTCAGATGCACCTTTCTATGACCTAGCAACCTAGGAAAAAAAGCCGACATGGTATTCTCTTCCCACCCCCAAAATACTCAGTAATGGAGTAGGAAATGAAGATCCCAGTAAATTCTCCCACTAGGAAAAGAGGGAATGGATGACACAAAGGAGTCACTAGTCTGTGGATTTGAAAGCCAATAGAATTGGTTATCTGAATATATACATACATTCCTGTTCTAATTCCTAAGAGGTCCACCCTTTCTCAGCAAAGATATTTTCTAGATTATATCTTAAAGTGTGCCTATTTCATTATTTCCCTCAGCCAACCTCTCTCTTTCTCACAGTATAAGTGATGTTATTGAGACTACCTGAAACAATAGGGCTAGGTAAGGGGAAAAATTATTAATCTGATAATTACCATTCAAATTATACACTTTCTTTAATAAAGAGTTGTATTAGATCCTGGTTTCTTAAGACCTTATACAAAGTTTCTCTTAGTAATTGGTTTCGTGAAACAGTCAACTTTTCTAATCTCGTAAATCACTTGTATTCCAAACTTTCTCTATTGCCTTTGATCTCTGCTTCAAAACCAGTGAATTCTTGCTTGAGCTAATCTTTCTTGTAACACCTGGCTAAATGTCACCAATAGTAAGGGGCACACACTGTCGCTGCCTTTCAAAATTTCCCCTGGAAGGATTCTGCCTTCTGCCATGTTACCAAAGTGATAATTTTACCAAATGTCTTATCATAGCATGAGGGCTCCATAGTCTTCTAGCTATGATAGCTTTTTCTTTGCTGCTTGACACCTATCTGCTAAATGAACTCCACCTATTGTAGTTCTGTTGCTATAGCAGCACCCAAATTATGGCACGGATTTCAGAATTTAGTCAGGGTTTATTCAGAAAAGCAAATTATGCTAGATAAAATTTCAAGTGGGAAGAAACTGCATAGCAATGTGGCAGTTTTAAAAAATGACCACAATTTCATTGACACCCCTCCACTGAGAGATAGGATTGGTGTCTTCTTTTGTTTTTTTAATAATTTTTTAAAAACACTTTTAGAATTTCTGAGAGAGAGACAGAGTGCCAGCAGAGGAGGGACAGAGAGAGAAAGGGAAACACAGAATACGAAGCAGGCTCCAGCCTTTGAACTGTCAGCACAGAGCCCAACACGGGTTTCGAACTCACAAACTGCAAGATCATGACCTGAGCCAGTCAGACACTTAACCAACTGAACCACCCAGGCACCCCTCTTCTCCCTTTGAACTTGGATTATATGTTCTTTAACAATACAATATATTACAAGTGACCCCTATATAACTTCCAAATCTATATCATAAGAATCCATAATGCTTATGCCCAGTTTATGTGGGATAGTTACTATGAAGGAAGACACATGTCATGTAAAAAGACAATACCAAGAGTACTATGCTAGCCGGTTGACAGCTAGCATCAACTGCAGGCCCTGTAAATGAGTCTTATTGGAATTCAGTCTATTTGAACTTTCATGACACCTAACTGCAACCATAAAAGAGACTCTCAAGCAAATATTTTGTAGTCAGACCTCCTTAAATTTCTGACATATAAAACTGGACAAAATAAAATGGTTATTTAAAGTATTATATTAAGGGATAATTTTTTTTACTGATTAATAGTAACCAGAACAGTAAGAATTATGTACTTATGAAATTTCTGAAAAAAATTTCTACTTCCACACATGCAAAATTAACTTCCATAGACATTTCTCTTCCACCATATAAAAACAAAAACCCAGGTCAGATAAAATACATGAAACTTTTGTTTGTAGGCATTGGAAAACAGGCAGCCAAGTACTGTGATCCCTGAAAGAAGGGTAACCGATGAGGTAGACTCTATGACTAACCAAGCTTACTATCTGGAGGCAGTTCCCAGGCTGCAGATCACAAATAGCAACACAAATGTAGCCCAGATTCCTCACAGAAATGAAGAAAGAAACCATAAAAGTTCAGCAAGGTCAAGGCAGCTAGCATTTGTAGAGCAGAATAATGTAATGAGGGGAGCCACTTAGAGAAAGAGTCCTAGAAATCTGTAGTTTTTGTTGAATATTGATCTGGATAAGCATAGGTTGAAATTCCATGGAACCAAGGAATAAAACACTGGAAAGCGTTTAGTAGGTCGAATAACAGCTACGGTTCATATGAAGATTGGAGTGGTTCATATACCTGCCATCTGAAGTGGTAAAATTTACAATATTCATCAATCAATAAAAACTTGCTAGGAATGCAAAGAAGCAGAAAAGTATGGCCTATAACCAAGGGAACAATTAATTAATAAAAGCAGAACAAGGAACAACAGTGATAAAAGGCTTTCAAAAACATAAAATCACAAACAAGCACACAGATGGGAAAGAAACACGAATGTGATAGGAAAAGAAAAAGAAGCTATAATGAAGAGTCAAATGGAACTTATACAAATAAAAAATACAACATTTTAAAAATGTTAAATAAATATGAGATTAACATCGGATTAGACACTTAAGAAAAAGATCAGTAAATTTGAAGGCAGAGCAATAAAATTACTACTAAGCCCATAGAGAAAAAGGTATGAAAAATAGCACACCAGTGATTTATGCCCAGTGGAAAAATATTAAGCTGCTAAAGATGTGTGCAATTGGAGCTTCAGAAAAAAATAAAGGGGCGCCTGGGTGGCTCAGTCAGTTAAGCATTTAGCTTTGGCTTTGGCTCAGGTCATGATCTCACGATTGTGGGTTCAAGCCCTACATCAGGCTCTGTTCTGACAGTTCAGAGACTGAAGCCTGCTTCAGATTCTGTATCTCCCTCTCTCTCTGACCCTCCCCTGCTCACGCTGTCTTTCACTTCTCTCAAAAATAAATTAAAAACATAAAAAATTTTTTAAAAAAGAAAAAAATAAAGATGTGAGTAAAAAAATTTTTTGATGAAATAATTACCATAATATCAAATTCAATGAAAATTCTAACCATACAGATTGAAGAAACTCAGTAACCCTGAGCAGAACAAATACAATAAAACATCATAATGAAATTAACAAAACATCAGTGACATAGAGGAAACCTTTAAAGTTGCTGCAGGGGAGGAAAGACACATTACATTAAAAAATAAAAGCTAAGAATGAGAGCTGGCTTCTTGCCATGATCTAGAGAAGACACAAGACAATTAATTTACATCTGTAAGCTGTTAAAAAAAAAACTATCAAAGATAATCTTATACCCAGAGAAAATATGTTTTGAAGGTGAAGGCAAAAATAATTCTACACACAAAATGATCTGACAGATTTATCACTAGCAGAAACTGCAATGAAAGAAATCTTAAAAAGAAGTTCTTCTAACAAAAGAAAAATGATACCAAGAAGAAATCTGGATCTACACCAAAAAAATGATGAATAAAATAAATTTTAACTATGTGGGTAAATACTAAAGCCATTTTTCTCAATTTTTAATCTTTTAAGATGATAATTATGTACAGCAAACATAGTAATGTAACATGAGTAGAACTAAAGCACATGACAATAACACAGAAGTCCACTCTATGTGGACTTGTTTGGTATTATTTGACTATAGACTGTGATAAGTTAAAGATATATTACAAACCTGAGAGAAACCACTAAATTATAAATATATCACTAATATGCCAATAGTAGAGACAAAATAGAATGAAAACAAATATTCAATTAATCTTAAAAAAGACAGAAAAGAAGAAAAAAGAGAAGGAACATAAGATGGAAAAATAGAAAACAAATATCTAGAGTTTAGATTTATACTGAACTACATGAACTTTAAGTGATCTAAATACATTAATTAAAAGAGAGAAGAGTGTCAGAATAAATAAAATAGCAAGATGAAACCATATCCTATTAAAAGAAATCCACATTGAATACAGAGACTCAAATTGGTTACAGGTGAAAATATGAAAAAATATATGCCACACAAACACAATAGAAAGCTAAAGCAGCCATATTAATACCAGATAAGTAGACTTTAGAACAAAGAGATATAAAGGCACATTCTTTAATGAAAAAGATACAATTTATTAAGAAGCCATAGTAATCCTAAATGTCTATGCATCTAGTAATAAAATATCAAAATACATAAAACAAAAATGATGGAAGTAGAAGAATTACACAAAGACATGATTAGATCTGGGGACTTCAATATTCTTCTCTTCAGTCAATAAAACAAGTAGTGCCCTGCCACAAATAATCAATAGGAACATGGGTTTTAATAACATGAAAGAATTTGACCTAATTGTCATTCCACTCAACAAGAGATAAGTATAAAATTTTTTCAAGTTTTCATAAAACATTCCCTAAGATTGATAATTGGCTTTCATTTTTTAAAGTTTCTATAACTTAGAAGAATGAAAACATGCAGAGTTTGTTTTCTAACTATGAACAATTAAACAATCATCATCATCAACAACAAAAAAGATATCTGGAAAATCTCCAAATATTTGAAAATGAGAAACATGCATATAAAACATACCAGTAAAAGAAAAAAAAATAAAATGGAAATATTTTAAAATGAAGGAAAATTAAATACAATATTTAAAAGTTTGGAGATGTGGCTAAAGCACTGCTTAGAGGAAAATGTATAGCATCCAACATCAATATTAAAAAGGAAGAAAGTTCTCAAACTAAAAATCTCATCTTCCACTTTAAGAAACTACAAATAAATATTAAGCCTAAAGTAGGCAGAAGAAAAAACATAAGGATAAGGGTAGAAACTACTAACATAAAAAATAGATAAGCAGCAGAGAAAATCAACAAAGCCAATCAATGTATCTTTAAAATTCAAAATAACAATAAATAACCATTTATATTAGGTGAAGATTTATTTAAAAAAAAAGTCACCACTATCCAGACTGAAAGAAGTGACATCACTGCAAATACTATGGCCATGCAAAGAAAATAAATCAAAAGAATATTACAAATAATTTATGTCAACAAATTTAAGAATTCAGAGAAAATGGACAAATTCAAAGCTACATGTTTTCAAAGATCAATTATTATATGTATTAGATAGGTCTTTCCATGATATATGGGTTGACATATATTACAGAAATTGAATTTGTAATTTTAAAACTTCCCAAAAAGAAAATTCCAGGCTAATCCAGATAGGAAACAAAGCAAAACTTTCTTCATTCTCAGATGACATAACTGAGTCTGTATAAGGGATCCTAAGGAAAACACAAGACAACTACAAAAAGTTAATATAAGTGTGTGTAGCAAGACTGTAGAACATAAGGTCAATACACTAAAATTGACTGCATTTCTATTTTTTAGCATCCAACAATTGACATTTTAAATCAAGAAAATAATACCACTAATAAGTGGAATAATATTATGTAGTTTTATATTTGGCTTGGTTTAGTGCTCCATGTGTTGCTGAATTTACCAGTAATTTGCTCCCTTTTGCTACTGTTATGTGGCCAAAACATTTGTTCATTCACAAATCAGTTGATGGACATATGGGATGTTTCCATTCGGGGTTTTACTTTTACAAATGTAAAACTCTTCATGTAAACATATATGATTATCGCTTGTGGGTAAATATCTAGAAGAGAGATCTCTAGGTCATATAGGTAAGTGTACTATAAACTCTGTAATGTATTTCTAAGTGATTTTATTACTTGTTTGTGGTTATATTACATTCTCCCTAGCAATATGTAAAAGTTAACAATTGTTCCTCAGTCTCACTAAAGTTTAATATTGCCAATCTTTCTCATTTCAGTTATACTTATGGTTACCTAGTGGTATCTCAGTATATTTTTAATTTCATTTCCCCAAAGATTAATTATTTTGAGCATTTCATAATATTCAATGAAATACTAAATGACCACAAAAAGAAATTGTTAAATTTTACACACCATTGTGTATGATTATTACAAACCATGTTAAAAGAAGCAGGGTAAGTTTTTGATCCATGCTATGATAATACTCAAGTAAAATTTTGTGACAATATGGACCTGAAGGGTATTGTGCTAAAATAAGTAAGTCAGACAGAGCAAGACAACTACCACTTGATTTCACTTATCTGTGAAATCTAAAATAACAGAACAAGTGAACAAGCAAACAACAGCAACAAAATAGAGACAGATTTATAGATGCAGAGAACAAACTGCTAGTTGCCAGAGGGGGAAAGGGTGGAGGAATGGACAAAATAAGTAAAGGAGATCAAGAGGAACAAATTTCCATTTATGAAATAAATGAGTCATAAGAATAAAAAGTACAGCACAGAAATGACACTAATATTGTTAAAAACTTTGTACAGTGGCAGATGGTAACTACACTTACTGTGGTGAGAGATGTAGTTATCTAACACATAGAATTGCCAAATCACTATGCAGTGCACCTGAAATTAATATAACATTGTATGTCAGCTATACTCCAGTAAGAAACAATAATAAAGTTTTAAAAAATTGCACGTTTATGCATAAGAACAGGGATGACATTTATTTCAATTAATTGTTTTGCCAGGACTATAGTTGCATAGCTTCTTACTCTTTCATATCATTTATATTTTCAAGGGCTGTAATGTGATCATAATGTAGGTACAAGAGAGGGTAGGAAAGGGAGATTCATGCAGGCTAACTATCCAAGGAATGTCTCAAGAATTAGGTAGCATATTTGATCAAAGTCCTAAAAATGATGTTTGTTAGAGCTCAGGTATGTACCACCATGTTTTTCTATGTGTCTCTAATCCTTCCAAAATGAAAATGAGAAAGACACTTTTGCCACGTAGACTGGGGACACCCCTGAGCCCTGTGGCCCTCTACCCAGCCCATCCCAAAGATGTCACTGAAGGCTCTTGTTCTCCCGTGAAAGAATTCAAAGACAGACACAACACAGTGAGTGTGTGACACAAGAGGGTAAGATTATTAAAGTGAATTTACACTTTGTGAGAGCAGGTAAGAGCTGCGTGCCCTGGAGTTTGGGTTTCTATCTTTAACAGAGAGTTGTTAACAAGGGGGAGGAATATTCATAACTTGAGACAGGGATTTCTTGAATGCTGTTTCTTTCCAGATTTGGTGGCAGGTTTCCTGACATGGCGCCGCCATCTTGGGCCTGTCTGGTTTGATCCAACTTCTTACAGCCTTGTTTTGAAGTGCTGCCAGGACAGGCCTCTGACTCCCAGTAGCTGGCCATGACTTCCTCTTTGTTTGATCTCCAGGCATTCTGTTAGAGCCTAACTAACTGCCTCTAGCTACACCACTTACATTGAAGAGCTGGTGCTAAATAAGCAGAAGCCTTAGAAAAACCTGGAGGCAGATCATGGATGAAAAGAATGGTGGGAAGTGACTTACTCAGAGGCTCTACTCTCTGGTTTTCATTCCCACCAAAAACTCTTTTGAAATAAGTGTTCAAGCCATAGACAGAACAAAAAGTCCAGAAAAACTTGTACAGTATTGACTAATTTGATGAGTCTTATAAAAAAAATGAATAATTGATTCCACAGATCAGTTACTGAAGTCTAAAAGGATGAGATGTTCACTTTGTCCTTCTTAAGTTATCTCACTGTTTAGAAGTGTTCCAGATTCAGAAACATTCTATGTATTTCATGTCTGAAATTTAGTACATCGCTTTCTTTTCCTATTCATTAGCCTATATTGCACAAACTCCTATCACCTACTTGTGTCTCCTGTTCATACTTCCGTAGCCTGTGCTGTATCTCTTGACTTTGTTTGGACTTGCTTTGAATTTATAAACATCCTCATATTTAGTCTGGGGAAAGTGTAACTTTGTTCAATCATACTTGATGAAGCACTTGCCATTTTCTAACGTCCTCTTTTTCTAATACCTCCCACTAAGCCAATCAGTGTACCTTGTTTTACCATTGCTTTGACTCCTCCTGTGCCTTCCAAATGCTTTCATTTATTCTCTGTTCATTCCCCAAGTACATCTTTTAACTTCTCAACTCAGTAATCTGAACTATGTGCCAAATTTCCTTAATTACTTAATAGCTCTTGTAAATTGCACAAAAGTCCACTCAGTCATGCACATTTATTATATTTCAGTCATTTAGCTGCCTTAATCCTATTCTTTGACTGAATTTCTGCATTATTAATGTTGTTGTTATAGCTCCTTATCACTCTTCAAAAGAAGTTCTAATAGTCCTTTCTCAATTCCTTTTCTTTCTCTCTGCCAATAATTTACCAAAATGCTCATTTTGGGGTGTGTGTGTGTGTGTGTGTGTGTGTGTGTGTGTGTTTTAATGTTTATTTATTTTTGAGAGAGACAGACAGAACACGAATGGGAGAGGGCCAGAGACAGAGGGAGACACAGAATCTGAACCAGGCTCCAGACTCAGCGCTGTCAGCACAGAGCCCGATGCAGGCTTGAATTCACAAATGGCGAAATCATGACCTAAGCTGAAGTAGTATGTTTAACCAACTGAGCTACCCAGGCACCCCTCATCTTGGTGTTTTGAAAGCCTAATTATGTCAAAGCTAACAAAACTTTATGTTAATTAATTTTATTTTTGAAGATGTGCCAACAAAAGAAGACATCTAAATGGCTAACAGACACATGAAAAGATGCTCAACATCACTCATCATCAGAGAAATTCAAATCAAAACCACATTGAGATACCACCTGATGCCAGTCAGAGTGGCTAAAATTAACAGCTCAGGAAACAACAGATGCTGGCAAGGATGTGGACAAAGGGGAACCCTCTGGCACTGTTGGTGGGAATACCAACTGGTGCAGCCACTCGGGAAAACAGTGTGGAGGTTCCTCAAAAAATTAAAAATAGAATTACCCTCTGATCCAGCAGTAGCACTACTAGTAATTTATCCAAAGGACACAAGAGTGCTGATTCTTTCGTATTACCTCAATGTTTATAGCAGTGCTATCAACAATAGCCAAGTTATGGAAAGAGCTCAAATGTCCATCTACAGATGAATGGATAAATTAGGTGTGGTATAATGGAAGATGTGGTATATAATATACCACAACAATGTGGATGGAAAACTGGAGGGAATTTTGCCAAGTGAAATAAGTCAGAGAAAGACATATCATATGATTTCACTTATATGTGGAATTTGAGAAACTTAACAGAAGACCATGGGGGAAGGAAATGGAAAATCTTTCAAACAGAGAGGGAGGCAAGCCATAAGAGACCCTTAAATACAGAGAACAAACCGAGGGTTGATGGGGATGAGAGGTGTGGAAAATGGGTGATAGGCTTTGAGGAGGGCATTCATTGGGATGAGCACTAGGTGTTGCATGTAAGTGATGAATTATGAGAATCTACTCCCGAAGCCAAGAGCACACTGTAAACACTGTATGTTAGCTAACTTGACAATCAATTATAATAAGTAAATAAATAAAGATAGATAGATAGAGAGATAGATAGATAGATATGCTAAAGAGGCATCTTAAGTACCACAGAAGGCTGGGGGACAGGAAAGACATTTCCAAAAGTTTGCAAAAGTAATTTGCATAAATTTTGCTATGCCTCTAAAAGATTTTCAGCTGAGTTAGTCATTTTAATTCATATATGTACTTTTTATTTCAAGATTACTTCCAAATCCACATGCTTCCTAGTCGGATCCCTTCTTTAAGGCTAATGATAGTTGCTTGTCTCTCATTCTTATAAATGTAACACATCTATTTTATCCAGACTGTGGCTTCAAACTTAGTTCTCTTCTCTGCACCCTATAACTTACTTCTATAGATTGCTCCTTTTCATAGCAATTTCTTTACTTTTTACTCTTTGTGATTTGGGCATGGACATCAATTCTTCTATTCCTTCCAGCTAGAACACCATAAGCACACATTTGAGTTATCCGCACAAACCCCATAAATTCTTTAAAAATTTTAAATCCAGGTGTGTGTGTGTGCATATGCACACATGTTTAATAGCCATAGCTTCAAATAAACCTCTTCGTGAGTAGATTTTGAATCTCAGAAAGTAGGAGAAAGAAGAGTGCTGCCTGAGGAATTCAATCCTATGGAGCATATTATTAAAATTTACCAAAAGGTAGCATAATGCAGGAAAACAGAGGATAATGATGGCTAAATTACTCCTCATCATTAAGTTTGAATTAAAACTGCTACAAAGTTCAATGACAGCTTTCATGAGAAGAAACAATAAATTTCATCCTATCAAACCTGAGATATTTGACATTTAGGAGATGAATCTTGACATTCAGAAGATAATAAATCTTGGTATCTTCATAAATGTGGAAATGGGACTACAGACTTCCAGTTTTTTTTCAAACATCATTTCCAAGAAAAAAGAACATTCTTCCTATATGTAGATTTCAAATTTATTATCTCTTCCATGTACACAAAATTGGATTTTAGCTACTTTTTCATAGAGTGTGAAGTGCTGGGAACTTCAAGTCACTTCTTTTAGGAGTGACCATGAATAGAAGCCGAAAGCGGACCTGAGTTCCAGTTGGCTAAGAGTCTTTATCAGTGAGAGGCTCTAGTGCTTCAACACATGGAGTTTAAATCTGTTCTTAATCCAAATAACAAATTTTTGCATGACACAACCTTAAGCTCACTGGAAAGCTGCTGAAACCTCAAATGTTAAATCCACCATTGTCAAAGAACTATTTAAAATAGGGATTCACACCTCCCTAATGGTGTGCTTTGTGCTGTAATTATGTGGCAAATCAAATTGCTGGAACAATGTGTAGGAACTAAAAACTAAACTGTTTTTCCAATTAAAGTGAAAACTGGAAAATATTGACGAAGAACATCTCTATTTTATTATCTTTCCTGGTTCTCGGAGCTATCATGAATTATTTCCTAAGATTTTATAGTGTAAAACTTGAACAGCTAAGAAATGAACATGCACACTCACCACCACCACCCCAAAGTAAATCAAACCTATCCATTCTAGATTTTTAGGAAAGAAAATTGAGACATGAAGATATTTAGAAATTAACTCAATTTGGCAGACAAAGATGAGGCATCAGATTTTCTGTTTCTGTTCAAGAGAAAAAAATCTGTCCTCAAGCCAACTGTAATATGTGATCTGCATGTGGCTTCACCCAGACTAGCTATGCCTGTAATGTCACTCTATCATGGTAAACACCACTCTAAACTGCCTTTTCTGTCACTGTCAACGCTTCTATCAGACACTTTGAAGACTGCTGTAGAAAACATTGATTGAGCTTCTAGCTCACACAAATACTGTTGGGACCTGGAAAATGGTTTCAGAGTTAAATATAGCATTTCAAAAAGAAAAAAAAAAGGCATTCATAAGAAATAAAAGCTCGCTCTCTCTCTCTCTCTCTCTCACTCTCCTATTCTACCTCCAGCTCTTTATACACCAATTCTGTGAAGTTTGGCTAAGGTAGTCCTGGTATTCATGCATAATGGCTCTAAGTAAAGTTCTCCTACAGTTTTTTCCAAAACTTGGCTTCTTAAACGAAGCATTATATAACACAGGAGTAACGGAGGCTTTCAAAAGTAATTTGGGATTTAGGTTAAGAAATAGCAAAATTAAGATTTAAAAATTATATACTCATCATACCTGTTTTTAGCTCATGAATCTTTATTCTGCTTTTAAAAGAAAATCACATGTTGAGGAGAGATATGTATAAGAGGCAAATTGAGTTTTATGTGGCCTCCTACTATACTTTGAAATATAGTCTCAGTGCATAAAATGTGACACTTGTGTGCCATTATTTTAAATTCCCCCCTTTGGATTACTGCCTCCCCTTATGTCCAATGTTTTTTAAATTAAGGATGATAAAAGTTCCCAACCCCTATGTTTTGGTGGGAAAAAGAATGGTGAAAGTGAGTGACTGCTGTCTGAAATAATTCATCTCCCCAGGTTACTAATGTATTATTAAGAAGTGGCTTACTCAGGAAATAAAGTTATGTTTGCTTTGTTGTTAGTAAAGATTTTGATTGTTTCCAAACCCACATGAAAATCTCAATCACTGGAGAATTCTTCACAATGTAGATTTCATGGCTCCAATTCAGACATATGAAGAATCTCCAGAAATGGGGTGCTATCATTTGTGTTATCTTGAGATGCTCACCCAAATAATTCTGATGTTCAGAAGGTTTGATAACCACTTGACTACAATTTATTGGACAAAAATTTGAAGACCTAATACTTACGGGGTTTCCATAGTAATAGGTATCAAGTGGTAATCTATTATCTTATGTTTTAGCATTCTACTATGAAGAAATAATTTGATATGCTTAAATGAAAACCATTTTATTTCTTATTTCTGATTCATGTTTGCATTAAAACCTTATTAAGGTGAATTTTAAATAGATCTAATCTAGTAAATAAACTATGATCTCTTAAATGGAAGATGGAACACATAGGTTCAATGTTTGTAAGAACATATGCTATGAACAATAAAAATTCCAATTAAAATGGAAAATATTACCCCAAGCTAGTGTCTTTAGGAGCACTAATTCTTATTTTAATCAAATGCATCAATTTTTATAGCTTAGTAGAAAAGGATATCATGTGTTATATATGTATATGTGTTTTCATAGCATTTCATGGAGTCTAAATGGCCTCTAAAGCAGGCATTATGCTATTATCTTCTGTATAAATTTTCACAACATTTGAGAGGAAAGAGGTGCTTCCTTTACAAATCCTAATTCTTTTTTCTGTATTGTTTTTGAGATATTTTGTGCATAAAACTTGCAGGACTGTATCTTTGCCTTCTGGACCCTGTGCAAGACAAATATAGTGACGAATGTATTCTCATTCATCTGTGTATCAAGGAACACATATGGTGCCGACTCAGGAAGAGAACTCTGTGCTGAAAATATGGTGGAAAAGAAATCAGAGACAATCTCTACCTTAAGAGATTTTACCTCCTTATGAAGAAGACAGATATAAAACTTTAAGAAATTATGAATGGGGCCCCTGGGTGGCTCAGTCGGTTAAGCCTCCGACTTCAGCTCAGGTCAGATCTCACATTCGTGGGTTCGAGCCCCGCGTCAGGCTCTGTGCTGACAGCTAGCTCAGAGCCTGGAGCCTGCTTCCGGTCCTGTGTCTCCTTCTCTCTCTGCCCCTCCCCCTCTCATGCTCTGTCTCTCTCTGTATCAAAAATAAATA